>JAATLQ010038622.1:111674-122886 GCA_013421005.1 Heliconius erato x Heliconius himera
TATATATATATATATATATATATATATATATATATATATATATATATATATATATATATATATATATATATATATATATATATATATATATATATATATATTGTATTTCTATATATATATTCTCAACCAGTTCCAGGCACGCCGTACCAATATCTTATAGTTTCTATTGCCGCCCGATCTATGAGTAGGAACCATTAGATCTTGGAATTTACTGCGGACAACCCACTATAATGCAATTACAGAACAAGTTATACGACGCCATTTTCACCATTTTCCTCCAATAGCCAGTCGTGGCGCAGAGGTACAAAGTGGGACTATTAACGAGATAGGTTGTGGGTTCGATATTCGAAAAAATGATATATTTTATATTGTTATGCGTGCTGGTGTTGGGCCAAAGCGCGGCATTGACTTCTGTCACTCAACACGAAATGTCTTCAGAATGTAGTGGAAAATGGAAAAAATATATCTTGACACAAGGTTCCCTCTACTTACCCTGCTGTGTGGGTGATACAGCGTGAAGCTAATTCTTTTCTTCCCTTTCAGTACAAGAACCCATTTCATATCTATTGTAGTAATTATAGGAAATAATGTTTAGTTAGAACCATTACACAGGGGTCAGGTGAATTATGCTTTTACTTTAGCTTATTGTTGTACCAAAAATTATGTTTTGTATATTCTTCCTGCCTTTCGATTTCTTAGTCTTTTTAACTTTTTTAAAGTTTTTTTATATTTGTTTAAATCCCGTTGTGGCCCATGGGCACAAGGATGTGACTGTATCGAGACGGTAGTGGGTTCGATCTCCGCTCGGGGGATTGAGTTATTATTTATTAATATTTTCATTTCTTCCCTCTGATATCAAGGTCAAAGGGCGGAGATGAGTTCCGGCACTCAGCACGCAACGCCTCGAAAATTCGATGAAAAGAGGAGAACAGAGTGTCTTAACACTAGATTCCCTCTGCTTATCCTGTTATATGCAGAAAACAGTGTAAAGCTAAACATACTGCTGCTGCACATTATTTTGAACAAACTTTTCGCTAGTTTTTTTTTATTTTTATTCTCTAGTTTAATATTAACTTTGGAATTTTCAACACAAGCATTCACCCATATGGGATTAAGCTTACAGCCGTCTCGTCTGGTAAGCGCATTAGTTAGGCACGTCCCAACTGCATCACAATGACGATAAAGATAGATTTTAACTTAACTAAAAAAGGACGCCTTTGACGCAGTGGCACAAAGCGTGACTGTTAACGCGACTGGTTGTGGGTTGGATCCTCACTCGAAGATATAAAATATTTATATCTTCTATATCTTTCTTCTTCTAAATTTCGAGGCGAGGAGCGGCGTTGAGTTTCGCCACTCAACACGCAATATCTCCAAAATTCTGCGTAAAGTGGGAAAGGAGTGTCTTAACACTACGTTTCGTCTGCCTATTCTGCCATGTGCGGGATACAGCGTGAAGCTGACAAAAAAGTATAGCAGATTGATGGTAACGTGTGCCGTATTTATAGTAAAATGTAGTTTTTGAAAATATTTTTGGTAACGGTTTCAAATATTTTCTTATGAAAAAATTATGAGATTTCACATATTTAGGTCCGTCGTGGCGCACCTGCTCAGCCTCCAACTGTAAATGTGACGATCTTAGGTTCGATTCCTACTTCACTCTGCAGACAGGATCAAGACAGGACGCGATGTCTAAAAGATTGGCTGGTGAGTGGAGAACGAAATGTCTTCACTCAACACTCACTCCCAACTTTTACTCAATGCCTCTAGAGTTCGGCAGCGTGATGCTATAAAAAAATAAACGCAAAAAACATAAGTTCCTTAAAAAAAATAATGAATCCTTCATTTTCCACATCGATTCAGGTTACATGCACAAAAGCTAAATCGTTTAAAAGCGTAGTCTTTTCAGTTGAACTCATTGCCCTATATATTGTAAAAGGAGCGATTCAAATATCGATACTCGCGTGCCCTTATTACAGACGCATCACATGTTTCATATGCAATATACGAATTGCGATATTTCAGAAAGAAATACAACAGATTTCTGTTTTTCAACTTAAAATAAATCGCTTTGTATTTTTACGAAAGATGTTTTTATTAATTATCTTCTATAAAGGAAATGAATAGTATTTTCTTTTTAGCTTGACTCTCGATCCTGAATTCCAGGGTAAGCAGAGGGAACCTAGTGTTAAGACACTCCGTTCCCCACTTTCTGCCGAATTCTGGAGAAATTATGAAATTGCCAAAAATAATTAAATACTTTGGAAATTATAGTAGCAAAGTAAACAAAACGTAGCTAGTTTCCCTCAAGACGTATAGCTTGGGGTCACTAAAATAACGAACTATGTTGTGAAACCCAATAAGCGTTGTCAAAGATTTATTAGTTGTAATTCAAAGTGCAAAGGGCATTTGTCAGAGCCGTACTTACACCACGGCGTTGATTGCTGGGATAATTGAAAATGAAGTTCTATCTTAGACATTTATGTCTGTATGGGGTAACTAATATAATTTATAAAGGTAATTTCCCTTGTTAACTTGTTTTGGTTAAATTAAATTAAATTAAATTAGCTTCACGCTGTATCCCGCACACCGCAGGGTAGGCAGAGGGAACCTAGTGTTAAGACACCTCGGTCCCCACTTTCTGCCGAATTCTGGAGGCATTGCGTGTTGAGTGGCAGAACTCAACGCCGCGCTTAACCTCGACACCAGAGCGAAGTAATGGAAATATAAATTTAAGTAAATATTTCATCTCCTCGAGTAGGGATCGAACCCATAACCAGCCGGTTTTGCAGTCACACTTCGTGCTGCTGCGCCACGACCGGCCACATTTTTTAGGTGATTTTTTTTTCAATTTATGGTCAAAAGCGTTCATCGTAAAACAATTCCCTAAGTACTTGACGACATCTTGATTAAAACTGATTTACAGTTTTATTCTTGTCTTACAATTAGATAGAAATGAGGTTAGTGAAAAGAATATTCTGTCTACTCAAGTAAAGCGTATGGGAATCCAGATTAATGTCAAAAAAATCATTTTTTTTGCACGTTACATAAAAAATGAATTTAACAATTTAGTTTTTGTGGAAACCAAAACGCAGTTTAAAAATATTGATAACGTTTCCCCTGTACAATACTCTAAGCCCTAACTAAATACATGTGGTCATCATAAATGTATACAAATATAACAAACGAGCTAATCCCAAAGCTTTACACAGAGGCAGCTTAAATGGCGGTACAAAGGAGCTAATACCGCAGGTTCACCAACGCGCAATAAACTAACAGTGAATTAAAGTTCACCCAAAGTTCCCGATGTGGTACTGTCATAAACTGTCTGCTAAGTTTATTCGCTGACGGTACAGGTAACCGCCATTAAGATTATATCAAAGAGAAAACAAACATGTTTTGGCCAGCGGGTACGGTTAGCAGTGAACGCTTTTGCCTACTCTTGAACTAGAGCAACTTTGGAGATATAATTAATATTTATGATTATAGATTTTTTTGGCTTTTCTGTATCCCCTTATAGAGAGGCAGAGAGGCAGAGGGAATCTAGTGTTAAATAATCCGTTCCCCATTTTCCGTCGAATTCTGAAGGCATTTCGTGTTTAATGGCGAAACTGAACACCGCGTTTTGCCTAGACACCAGAGTGAAAAATGAAAATTGAAATCTACGTTTTAAAATTAAATCCGAACCCACAACCAGTCGTGTTTACAGTCATACACTTGTGCTCCTGCGTCACGACTGGCCTGATTATAAGATTTTAGGGATTTAAATTTTAAAGTGTACTAAAATTTTTCATCACTAGAATTTTTTATCATATGGGTGGGTGCCTTTGGCGATTGGTTCATTCGGAACTATTTTTAACTTTGCATGATGGTTTGAAATTTTCGTTAAAACTTTACTCATAATTTTTTTATGAAATCCCTCAGATTTTTCCTATTAATATCTTTTCAAGTCAACTTTCAACCGGAATCTGAAATTTAAATGCAATTAAAAATTCTTATTCATTAATAGTCTACATTTCCTTCTGATTGGAACTGCGATAAAATGGTTTTTATTCACAGGTTATGGGGTCGATTCCCACTCGAGGAAATGAACAAACAAGGAAAGCAACTAACAATTATATTATATACGACACCAATAATTTGGTATATATTTTTTTGGGTGAAACGCAGTTTAAGTATATATATGCATGGTGTTCCAAGCAAACAGGCTGAAAACGTTTTGCGTAAAGTGCTTTCAAATTTTCGTTCTGTTTTCTTGGATATAGTACACATCTTGCCTGTTCTTGTGATTCTTTAATTCTTGCGACAAATTTGAACACAAACGAAGCCTCATATGCGGTGGATATGACTTCTTAATATATTAGTCAGTAATTGTGCTAGCAGCATATTCTATTTAGCATCACTTTAGCAATTTTAAGTAATCTTCTTCTCCTTAGGATGCATCATCTTCAGAACGGCACTCCTTATTCAAACTAGCACCCAATACTTTGCGAGGTGTCTGGAATATGCTTCTCCGAGATCTAAGTCATTGATACATAAAAAAAAAACAAACAACTATTATAATATTGTATAAATAGATAGCGGCGTTGAGTTCTGCCACTCAATACGCAATGCCTCCAGAATTCGACAGAAAGTGGGGAACGAAGTATCTTAACACTAGATTCCCTCTGCCTACCCTGCAGTGTGCGGGATACAGCGTGAAGCCGATTTGTTTTTTTTTATAAATATATCGTTATGTAAAAGGCAATAGTATCACAAAAACAGCAACTTACCGCAACACGTAAATACATGCAAATGATTGCGTTTACTCCAATTAAAATAGATCAAGCGTTAGAAAGAATACCAAAATATTAAAACTACAAAATATTGAACACTTTTATTTTATAGTGGAGTGACCGGTCACTCCTATTGTTTTTCTAGGGTTAAAATGGTTTTTTGAATATTTTTTTCGTTGTAATAAAAAAATAAACAACAGCTATTTTTTTTTGTAATTATTACTAAGGATTAACATTAATAGTCTACTGTGTATGGTTATAAATTACAAACATATTCTTTATTTTGTTTCAGGTATGGGGATAAATTGAAATGTGTGGCTGTGCTGTGTGAGGATGGTGGCCGAAAAGGCTGTGAATTATTATTTAGTAAATTCATTTATTATAATAAATATAGAAATTATTTATTTAGTTTATTTGCATTTTAAGTCATCTTTTAATTAAATAAGTAGACGTACAAATTTAAGTGAAGACACTTTTACTATTTTATAATACAACCTCTCTCGCCATCTTTTTTGGTTTTTAGGATAGTTTTTCAAAAATACAAAAAAAGACGAAAATCTCATATAGCTTAAAAAAATGTTAAAAAATAAAAGATACATATATATATTATAAAAAAGTAATATTCGTTGCATTCTGTAACGTGTATCGTCTACTTAAACAGTTTGCGGAGCACTCGGACAAAGCAAACAGCCGGCGCGTAGGGTTAACATGTTTACTGGCGGTCAGGACTGTGAATATTGATCACGTGACTTTCTGATATTATTATTGCAATTGTTTCTTTGTATTAAATATTTAATTGAAATTGTAGTTTAATTTTATTGGTATTCTTGTTTTTGTTTTGTTTTTATTTTTGGCGTCACGCACACAGCAGAGTAGGCAGAGGGAACCTAGTCTTAAGAATCTACGGTCCCCATTTTCATATTTTTAAGTAATATTTTTGTTTTAATAATTATTGATTTTAGTTTTTAAGTAATTTCTACGATGCAATGTTGTTTTATATGTAAATTTTTATAAGAGATCGATGACAGTAAAACATCACCACGATTTCTGTTAAAGGTAAATTATATATTTTCTTAAATAAAAATGTAGAAAAAAATATAACCTCAAAACATGTCTTTTTAAATCTATACTAATATAATAAAACGGAAGATTTTGTTTGTTTGTTTAAACATTAAGATCTCTTGTTCTACTGATAGGCTATGTAACATTACAGTGTAGTACTTAGTTGTTAGCCTTAAGTATCGGAATAACAATATATAGGAACATCAACAAATTGCTTTATCTGAGTAGGTTGTATGAGAAAAATATTAAATTTCATTAGTTCTAAAAAAATCCGCAACACCATAAATAAGTGACAATAAGGCATTTTGTGATAAAAAATAATTGAAAATTATAAGGTGACATTTCATCGATTTTTATTTCACATGTCTATTGAAACTTACGAGCGAAAGCTATTTCATCATTAAGGAAATTTAATGGAGATAGTCTTCGGTTTTAATAGCATGTAATTTGGGCTGATATTTTTCGAGAAAATGTAAAATTAATAATATCCAACGTTCTGTTTATGGCCGAAAACGTAGATGAGAGTTCCTCAGGGAGCGCCCTTGTCGCCGATAACGTCCTATCATAGAGCCACGTATTGTTCATGATTGAATGTATCAATCTGTTGGCAAATGCAACATAATAAAAAAGGTGGTATGCGGGCGAAGACGCGAGTGGGCCGCTCGTGTAAATATAAAGCACAAATATTTTTCTCGCTAAATATTTCAAATATAATTATAATTGTTTTAAATAAACTGTGTCGAGGTTAAGCGCGGCGTTGAGTTCTGCCACTCAATACGCAATGCCTCCAGAATTCGGCAGAAAGTGGGGAACGAAGTGTCTTAACACTATATTCCCTCTGCCTACCCTGCTGTGTGCGGGATACAGCGTGAAGCTGATTTATTTAATTTATTTATTTTTATTGTTTTAAATATGATCCAACATGGTGTCCCTACGAGACCGTGACACTGGCGTGACACTGGCGTCACACGCGCTCGTCTCAGACACTAATTAACGAGAGCCTGCAATTAGAGAACACTCGACAATGGCTTCAGCTTTAATATTTAGGGGTGTCATTTAATAAGATTTAGGGTGGAATTATTCGCTTCGTATGTACGTAATTAAAATGTGTTATTTCACTTTTAGCTTATATGTATGTATAACGTGCTTGTCGTTCCATGTTAAAGTGATTTTGAAATGTATGTTGTTTTGTTTTTATGGAGATTTGTAATATTTTTCAAACGATAACCGAACGAACCTTTAATCTTATTTCATTTAAGATGAATAATAAAATTTGAAAATATCTCAAAAAGAACGAAATATATTCTATATCATCCTACTAAAATACTGATCTATTTTTAGGCGATCGATCTATTTCTAAATCTGTGAGAAAGTAGAGTATTTATATAGAAAAAAATCCTATATATATTCAAAGTCCACGAGCTTCTCCTTTTTCTTACTTCATTCCTTTTTGCATTCCGCCTAATCTTCGAGACGAATTCCGTTTTGAGTGATAAAACAATTAGCACTTTGTGCGGTAAAAAATATCACAAAAGCACAAAAGAATTTAGTTCTCACATAGGCATTCCGATACAGATTAACTTAATGTAATTTTTCTATTTATAAATAAAACTGATGTAGCATGCAATATAACAAGGACGTCGATTGACCATTTTATATCACGGTTACACATATAATCGTAATATTGACATGTTTTCTATGAAATCTATCTCATGGTCTTTTTGGACTAACATTTTTTTTGGCATTTAACATAAAAAATATAAGGTTCCTCCAGAGGGCGTATATGTTTGTTCGAGTTGGTGGCAGTGGACGAGAGGAAAAGGATATGGAGAGACAGTGTTTGTAGCTTTCTGGCTATCCCGCTAGATATCTAATAAAACGTGAAGCTAAAAAGCTGAAATTTTTTTAGAAAATCAAATTGTTTCGTTTAGTCTGCACTCCTCTCTCGTATTGCTTGTTTGATACTATGTCTACTTCTTTACGTATATCTTTGTGCTTATTTGAACCCCAAGATAAATGATTTCGTGAGGGATGTCGGCGAAAAGTTCTTTTTTAACTTCTGAGAAGACAAAGAGCGGCGTTGAGTTTCACTATTCAACATCTCTAAAACGGAAAATGTAGAACGGAGTGTATTAACACTGCTAGTACATTCTATTGTTTGTGCGATTCAAATCTCGTTTAACTCTGTTAATATCTATCTGTCCATGGCTGAGACTGTGGAAGTTTCAGCCAGCGCCATTACTTCTAAGGTTTTTTTTTCGAAGCGCAAGGAAATCGTTTAAGTTAACTCGTTTACTTGTGAAACTTGCCTTGTGGCCGGATTACGAAGATAAAACTTAGTTTGAGCCTTCTATTAAAACTCTGATTTTTTTGTATTACGCTTTTATAATATCCTTTCTACTTTTGATGTTCCATTTCGATGAAATTGCATTGTCGTCTTATTATTTCTTTATAATTGTATTAGAGAAGATTTTTATTTATGCTTTTGTTATATTTAAGATGTCTTTCTTTTCCATCTACTATAGAAATACGTCAAAATCTATAATTCAGAAAAATCTATTATAGTCGTCAAAATCTATATATATAAAAGGACTTGTGCTGACTGACTGAGGTAAGACGCACGCAGAGCCGTAACCGCTGTGCGTAGAAACGTGAAATTTGGGCAGATGTTTATTTTCATATTTGGGACATCCACTAAGAAAAGATTTTGAAATATTTTAACCCTAAAGGGATGAAATAGGGGTTGAAAGTTTGTATGGATTTTTTTTTAAATCGGCACCGATTTTTATAAAATTTGAAATTCAGACTCTTAAAAATATTTCATTGAACACGTGTTTCATGGTTTTTTTTAGAATTCACCCCTAAGTGTCCAAATAAGCGGGCGAAGCCGCGCGCGCCCACTAGTCTATTATACTCGTGGCGCAGCGGCACGAAGTGTGACTGTAAAATCGACTGGTTGTGGGTTTGATCCCCACTCGAGATGAAATATTTACTTAAATTTATATTTTCATTTCTTCGCTCTGGTGTCGAGGCTAAGTGCGGCTTTGATCTCTGCCACTCAACACGCAATGCCTCCAGAATTCGGCAGAAAGTGGGGAACGGAGTATCTTAACACTAAGTTCTAACTGCCTACACTACTGTGTGCGGGATACAGCGTGAAGCTGAATGTAGATATTGCTATCATCGCAGCCATGATTGATTTCTGTAAGTAAATCTTTGTTTATTTATTTGCATTTGATGATGGCTTAAAATGATACTGTGATACAAACATTGAATTTAAATAAATAAAATCTCCATTTTGATATTGGTTAAAAATTAAATCCGTAAAATGGATTTTAATATATCTATTAAAATCGCAATCCGTATCAAACTCTAAATTAAAAACTGTAACTTTAAAGTAAACGTAAAACACGATAAAATTTTAATACTCCAAAGTGCAAAAAAAAAGCCTAGTTCTAACAAAACTCCGTCCACAAAATACATATATTCGTCCATAATAAAATACATTTAGCACGTCCAAAATTGATGTGACGAGCGAGTGATGTATGTATTTTCGGAGGGTAATTCGGCGGCTCTTTTTACGGGCGGGCGCAGCTGTGCCAATGCATCTATGGGAGAATCAATATATGTCAGATAACTAAATTCATATTCTAGTATATTTAAATTGTAATACTGAATACACTAGTAATAGTTGTAGAAAGAATGTTCGTTTGTATAGAGATAGAGACTTAAAAATAATCAGCTTCACGTTTTATACCGTTCACAACGCGGTGTTGAGTCCCGCCACTCAAAACCCAGCCGAGAATAGGATCATCCTGGTACTGGTGGTGTCGTAAGAGGCGACTAAAGTACGTGTGGTAGAGTCACGTCGCCAGCAATGGCAACACGCAAGGGGCAGACTCGACCGGATCATTACCACCTCCGGCATTTAAAACCGGCGTGAAGTAGTAGCTTTATGCCACTGCGTTTCGCATCAGGTAATGCCGGGCTCCGGCGCCCAACCCACCTTAAAGGCCGGCAAAGCCTGTAGCTCTTCTGGTGTTGCACGGGGTCGTAGGCGGCGGTGTTTTCTTACCATGGTGACCCGCACCCCGTTGGCCTTGTCCTTTTCCGTAAAAAAAACGCAATGCCTCCAGAATTCGGTGGAAAGTGAGGGAGTGTCTTGAAACTAGGCTCTCTTTTTCTACGCTGCTCCATGCGTGATACAGCGAGAAGCTGAAAAAAATAAATAAAAACGTTCAGTAAATGTACACAAAACCGTGTTGCCATTTTGATATTTCTGGCTAACTAATATACGTCATCGTCCATCGTTATAAGGACTTCATTCACAGGATGGAATGCATTTAATATGGCTGCATTCTCGGAAATTAATTTCTTTATACTGTAAACCAACTTTATATGTTTATTTATATATTTAACATTACGTAGAGGTATTAAGTAGAAATTAATATCAAATATTGAGGTCCATTGACACAAAAAAAAACCAAACTAAATCAACATAATCAAAAGTTATGAACACCGTTTTTGTTACATTTTGTATGTAATTCGACGCTTAATCAAAAACAGTTATGAAATGTTGTTTACCACGAAGTGAGAATTTACAAATACAAATAAAGAAAAAAATCTAAAATTTGTCATTTTTTATAAATTGTTCTTCATTTTGACCTCACAAATATCATAATCTAATCTAGCTTCACTAGTTGTATCCCTAGTCAGAGAGAACGGAGCGCCTAACACTACGATCTCTACATACCTCTTTCGCCTCGTCTACTGTCATCAACCTCTTCATCCATGCCCTCCGGAAGTTCCTTATGTTTTTTACGTGACCTTTCTCCAGTATCTTCGATACTGTATTTTCGAAGGTCAACCGAGGTCTCCCCCTACCTCTCATATCATAATTAAAGATAAATAAGCAGTCGATCGGTTCCGGTATTATTTTAATTAGTTGCCGGCCACCGCACTGAATTCTACCTTCCGTTTAATTAACATTATGTACTTACTGAAGTCAATTTCGGCTTCGAAAATATATTTTTTATTGTTTATTTGTTGCAATTTAAATATAATTAAAAAAGTGTTTCTTTGATTATTTTTTGTTTCTTTTTTTCTTGACAAATATTTTTGGGCAACTTTAACTACTTAGATTGACCCTTCATATATATCTACTAATAACAATACATAAAATCGTGTGATGTAGAAATAACAAATAATGCTCTATTTGTTATTCAATATGAAATAAATGTAAGTAAGAAAAAAAATCAAAAAGCACGCGTCTCAAGACATGGTCTCTGCTAATATATCTTTACTAAAGTGTCGATGTCTAAAATAATAATAACAGTATTTTTTTTATTACGGAGAATATCACTATTTTATTTATT
>JAATLQ010038622.1:122986-160953 GCA_013421005.1 Heliconius erato x Heliconius himera
TATATATATATATATATATATATATATATATATATATATATATATATATATATATATATATATATATATATATATATATATATATATATATATATATATATATATGGGTTTTAAAGATATATATTTATATACGGTAACTAGGCAAAGCGCGGCGTTGAGTTACCCCACTCAAACGCAACGTCTCCAGAATACGGAGGAAAATGACGTAAATTATGTAAACGTGAAAGATTGCGAGAATGGGCGTTTGTCGAACTTTCACGCAAAATATACTCAACGGATTTTGATGAAACTTTACAATAGTAGAGTCTACATATCAGATTAACACATAGGCTACAAATAACAACAACATATGTAAAAAAAATTAATATTCTATAATATAATAACACAAAACCTTTAAATTTCATGCCAAAATTTATATAAATTTTAAGCGGGCGAAGCCAAACGTAGATAGATGTCTTGGACAATACTACCAACTTATTAACCCCAGCTAGGAAAACTAATGTCGATAACGAATCGTCGCCATATTTAATTGATTGCTCAACACGTGCACATTTATGCACATATATTCGTAATGTGCTAATTTATATCACCAATATATTACACGTTGCTGCTTTATATTGTTCATAATTTTAACATTATTAATAAATAAATATAATTATATAGCTATTACGTTTACTTTTAACTATCTAAACCTATTTGAAAAAAACTTAATATAGTTAAATTTAAGAAAACCAGTATTAGTTAACATCCTCATTTAATCTTCTCCATCCAAATTATAATTTATATAATCACTTTCCAATACATTAAATGATTCGTACGGGGTTTATGTACCATATAATGTGGGATCATCCGAACAGTTACTAAGCCTTTTTGAAATATCCACGCATAATTTCCACATTGAAAAGGGGCCCTTAAATCCGTTCGATATTTGAGGCGGAGGGCTTCGCTTTTCGCGCAATTAAGCGCCCGAGCCGTCCCTTCGCTTCCGCCTCTACATCCGCAACGATTACTGATGTTGATTAAAAATATATAAGCATTAGTGGGGCCAGGCGTGGTGCAGTGGCACAGTGTGTGATTGTAATCGACTGGTTGTGGGTTCGATCCCCACTCGAGGAGATGAAATATTTACTTAAATTTATATTTCCATTTCTTCGCTCTGGTGTCGAGGCTAAGGGCTGCGTTGAGTTCTGCCACTCAACACGCAATGCTTCCAGAATTCGGCAAAAAGTGGTGAACGGAGTGTCTTAACACTAGGTTCCCTTTGCCTACCCTGCTGTGTGTGGGATACAGCGTGAAGCTGATTTTTTTTTGATTAGTGAGGGAACTTTTGGGTTTTTGGCAGTTTCAGGAATAGAGATTGAATATACTTTTTTTTACTCTTTTTTAGCTTCACCCTGTATCCTGATGTATCGGACAGTAGAGTTTTCTGCCGAATTCTGGAGGCATTGCGTGTTCAGTGGTGGCAATCAATGCCGCGCTTCATTTTCTCGAGTTGGAATCGAACCCATAACCTATCTCGTTTACAGTCACACACTTGTATCCCTTTGGCACGACTGGACTCACTTTTTTGAACCGATGCTCAATGTATAACAAGATATAATAGAATTATAACCCACGATGACAGTGCAATTTATTACTTTAGCCACAACTGAGCCAGCGGATCAATTTCAAATACAACTTTTACATAAAATATTATAGAAAAAATACAACAACATTCACAAAAGAAATATTTGAAAAAGTCCATATTATACGTACATAGAGTCCAGCATATTGTTTTGTAATATCAAGAGTGTTACTCCGGACGGCGGTAATGAGCGTGCTTTTTGTATGGAGCGGATTGAACCTCTTATAGAGAGAGAGCAATAAAACTTATATAACACTATAAAATACTATACGGCTGTTCATTAAGTTTAATGGCGGGCGATGGCTGAAAAATTGCATTGTATAATGGAATCACTTAGAAGTTTTATATCTATAGTTTATATTTGTTATGTTTTATCGTTGAAATAATGGGAATATTATGAGAAAATAATTATTATTTATAAAATTTAATATTTACATTTCTTTATATATTTGAGGCCAGTCGTGGCGCAGGGGCACAAAGTGGGACTGTAAAACCGACTGGTTGTGGGTTCGATCCCCACTCGAGGAGATGAAATATTTACTTAAATTTATATTTCCATTTCTTCGCTCTGGTGTCGGGAACAAGCGCGGCGTTGAGTTCTGTTAATCAACACGCAATGCCTCCAGAATTTGGGAGAAAGTGGGGAACGGAGTGTCTTAACACTAAGTTCTCTGTTCGTTGTTGAGTTCTACCATACAACACGCAGTGCCTCCAGAATTCGTCGGAAAACGAGGAACGGAATGTTTTAACACTAATTTACATATGCTTATCCTGCTGCGTGCGGGATACAGCGTAAAGCTAAAACATATATATTCAAGAAACTTAGGCACATTCCATATGTGTCACATTTCATATCTATTGTAACAATAGATTATAATAATTTATTATAATATATAATAATATAATCTGTGACGGCGTATTTGAATCGTATGAGATTACAAAAGATAATCTCGTGCTTAAATCCTATTCAACTAAGCATCAGCTTTGTGAAACACCTACAGATAAATGTTAATCGTGTAGAAATGTAAGAATTAAATACTGCAGATCTGAATTTCAGCTTATATTGCGTATATTGCGTATGGCAACTGCCTATTTATTACGCAAGCAATTTAGTGTCAAAATACTCCGTTCTCCACATTACTCCCAAATTAGTAAACCTGTCTTACTAAAATGGAGATACAAATTTAATTAATTGCCCCGAATGAGGATCGAACGCACGATCATCGCCTTTACAGCCAGATGCAATCCCACGGTATGTACCACAATGACCTCAATAACACCAGATACAAAATTTAAACCCATTCCACTTAAAAAATAAACTTAATTAAATTTAAAAAATAAATTTAATTTAAATCCTTACCTCCTTTACGTTGGTATCCATTTCGTCGTACAGAAAGGATCTGCTGTCAGACTTTTTATGTGCCTATAAAAAATTTATGACGGTTCCTGTAAACGACAAATTGAATATGAATTCAGCGGGATGAACTTTTAGGCTAAATTTAATGAAGTGGACCAAAACGTGCTTCCCTAAACATTGTGATCGCTTTCTGAAAGGGCCGCTTTAGATGTTATTTTTCATTTTCAGCGGCTTTTAAGTGTTTTTTTTTTCACAAAATGTGAATGTTGTAACGCGACAGGTTGTGGATTCGATCCCCTCTTGAGGAAATTAAAATAAATAAAATAAAAAATCGGCTTCACGCTGTATTCCGCACGCAGCAGGGTAGGCAAAGGGAACCTAGTGTTAAGACACTCCATTCCCCACTTTCTGCCGAAGTCTGGAGATATTGCGTGTTGAGTGGCAGAACTCAACGCCGCGCTTTGCCTCGACATCAGAGCGAAGAAATAGAAATATAAATTTAAGTAAATATTTCATCTCCTCGAGTGGGGATCGAACCCACAACCAGTCGGTTTTACAATCATACTTTGCGCCACGACTGGCCTAGTACTTAATTATTTAACATTTCGAGTTTCTTCGCTCTGCCACACACAATGCCTTTAGAATTCGGCAGAAAATAGGAAACCGAGTGTCTTAACACTAGGTTCCCTCTACTGTGTGCGGTAGAAGTAAAATTATGCGCATTAATTACAATTAAATCGAAATATTACGAACGGAAATAGTAAATAAAAGAATTTTTCTACGATTCGCTGATACATACATATATGTATTATGAAGATTGGATTTAGAACAAAAACATACTTAATTTTTAAATTTTGTTTATTAACATTGGTCTTATTGCTATAATACCTAGTACTATAATATACTCAAAGTTTAAATAATAATAAAAAATAAAAAAAACTTAACCCGTTGGAATATATTCCTGTTCTTAAATATTTGTTCTGCCACTCAATACGCAATGCCTCCAGAATTCAGCGGAAAGTGGGGAACGGAGTGTCTTAACACTAGGTTCCCTCTGCCTACCCTGCTGTGTGCGGGATACAGCGTGAAGCTAATTTAATTTTAATTTATTTAATTCTTAAATATTTTAGTATACAGGATGTCAATGTCCTATATGACATAAGGCTAACTAATCATGATAGCTCCAGAGGTCGCCAAACTTCCAAGCGTAAGACCCGATAAGTAGCGCGAACTAGAAGTTTAATGAATCTTAATATCTGCGAAGAGAATATTTCAAGAAGCTTTCGTAGTTAATGTAGCGTTTAGAGATAAACTGCGTGATTAAGGCGGTACCACCGCGAGATATGGATTTATTTATGGCCCTCTAACCCTTCAAAAGTAATGCGCGAAATTTCATATTTATTATAAAGTAATGTTTAATTTTGTAGGTTTTACATTTTTTGGAAATTATTGTAACAAGATTTTTTAGAATTATATATTTTGTCACAATAATATACGGAAAAAATTAAATTTGCACGTTTTGGCCAGTTGGTGTAGAGGTACACTCTTGAGATTCCCGCCCAAGGAAATGGGAATGGGAGGCAAAACGCGGCGTTGAATTCCGCCACTCAACACGCAATGCATCCAGAATTTGACGAAAAGTGGGGAACAAAAAAATAAAAAAAATCTTTATGGCAACATAAATATGTCCTCAAAAATATGTATATTCTGCCTACAATTACCCATTCTAAAAGGAAAATACATTTTTTTTTGTTTTCTACGTTGTAATTGAACCCTATACTCAATTTCGATCTAAATGTACTTATTCTAGCTCATTTTAAATGAAATAAAAAATAATAAATGTTGAATATTATAATTTTGTACTACATAATTCATATAATTTCATATCATTAGTAAAAAAGAAGAACTAAAATATAATTTATCTTCATCTGAAGTATCTCGTATAATATAATTTATATACTATATATAAATAATTAATCTAGCACAAACAAGTTAACTTAATATCCTCTCACGTGATTATAAAGAAATTTTTAATGAATCTTAGTAAAAACAGAATTTAAAATGGACGCTTAACATTTCATTATGCAGCTTAAATAAAATAAAAATCTTCTACTAAAAAGTAACTTAGTTTACATTTTCAAAATGCTTTGTGCATCACTATATATAAAAAAAAACTCCTTCTAAAGTAATACAAAGGCAAAGGCCTGTATTTTCGGTGATACATTCCCATATAGTAGATACAGGATATCGTTTAAGCATCCAGCCTTGTTTATTTTGACACTTCCTGTAAACTTTACCTTATAACAATTTAATGAATAAATAAATTAAGCTTCAGTTCTTTGTTCAGTGAGTTGTGTTAAAACGTACTGGCAATAAATATCTCTTTAAATCTTCTTTGCTTATACGATGTTTTTTTGTTAATATCTATTTAAAAGAACATTTTGTTGTGGTACTCGAACCTACAACCATCATATATAGCTAGATAAGAGCTACCTAAGGCAAATGACATAAGAATGAATTGATGTCTTTAATTAACTCTCATATAGTATATTTATATATTTAAAGGAGGCCAAGGCCGTTGCGCAAGGCCGAAAGGGTGTAACTGTCAACGTCACAGGTTGTGGGTTCGTTTTCCATTCGAGGAAAAGAAATATTACTTTCTTTATTGCCTTGAGGCCAGTCGTGGCGCAGCGGCACGAGGTGTGACTGTGAAACCGACTGGTTGTGGGTTCGATTCCCACTCGAGGAGATGAAATATTTACTTAAATTTATATTTCCATTTTCTTCGCTTTGGTGTCGAGGTTAAGCGCGGCGTTGAGTTCTGCCACTCAACACGCAACGCCTCCAGAATTCGGCAGAAAGTGGGGAACGGAGTGTCTTAACACTAGGTTCCCTCTGTCTACCCTGCTGTGTGCGGGATACAAGGTTAAGCTGAAAGAAAACATATTTAAAGTAGCTCTTAAAATATCGTCCTACATTATGTTTAAAACCTGAAACTTAACGAATAGTCCTCATAATTTCACAGCTTTGTTTCATACAGTTGGAGTCGCTACCATTTTGCATTGCAAATGAACACTACAAATGTTCCAGATTATAATCACTATAAATTTAAAACAAAATAAATTATTATAATTGATGTAATTTTAGAATAAATATTATATAATATTTCATTATACATTTAAGCAAAATAAATCAAACGGAAATGAGCTACGGAGCTACGCCGTAGCCAGCTACGCTGTATGCAGCAAATGGTATATATTTACATTCATTTTTCATTACATAACATAGTTTCTTTTAAAAATTCAAGTACATACAACCGAAACGCGAACATCGAGGACGACCACCCTGCGCCCGCAGCGCGAGCACGCGCTCCTCTGTAGGTTGCCACTTGACCCATATCTCGACGTGTCTCCTTCACCAGGAAGAGGTTCCCGGCTCACCCGCAGCCACTCCAAACAAAAAACAACTCTAAAACTACAGCACCAAGGACCAAACTACGTTAACAAGACGTCCGACTCAAAGGCGACTCCCCACGCAATTTAACACTTTGTTTTTCCTTCAAACACGGCAGAATATTCAATGTCGGCGGAAAATGAGTTGAATGTTTCTATTTAGCGATTTGCCACCCACTCGCTCAGATAATAAGATTCACATTCAAAAAGCAAGATGCTTTCGTATTGAATTTTTTATCCCATTTCAGCCTACACTAGCTGCAATAATACATGTAATCTAAGCTATACACGCGACTGGTTCTTATATTCACAAACAGAATTTTTTAAAAATTCATAAAAGGGTTGTAGAATATATCTATTCATGTTTTTTTAATAGATTAAGAGGATCCCTCTATCTGTAGAATTGCTTCGATTTCGATAAAGAAAGAATTTTCTAGCTTTTCTACTAAACACAAGGCATGGAGCAGGTATTATATAAAATCCGAGTTTAGGGAGTAAGTAGGTACTAAATTTGAATGAAATTTGTTGTGCGTTAATTCAGTTAATGTTAGAAACTTTTAATTGGTTTAATAATTCGCCTTTTCTGATCCCGATGTAAGTATAAAGAGTTAACTTTTTCAATTATCGTCAAGTTAACTTTTGAAATTTGACTAAGATTGACGGCTACCTTTATATTTTGGTGTTTCAATCAATGTAACATTTCAGAAGTTAAACGACGCTTAACTCCTTTAAGCCCGTTTAAGCAGGGTAGGCAGATGGAACCTAGTGTAAAGACATTAAGTTCCCCACGCTTCGCCGAATTCACTTTGTGGGCACCAGGCCGAAGAAAACACAATATTAAATATTGAATTGCCTCCAGTGGGAAACGAACCCATAACCTGTCGTATTTACCACACACCTGTACTCCTGCGATACTACTGGCCTCTATTCCGTTTTATCATTATAATATTTAAATTATATGTAATTCATAAACTTGCTGACTGACTAATTGAGTTGTAAAACTTTGAAACGACGCTAATATATTTTTAGACAAAGCCAGACGAAATTTCTATCAATTTCACCATTTATTGCATTATTACTTTATAAAGAAATTGATTATGTTTTTATGGATGCCAGTCGTGGCGCAGGGATACAAACTGTGACTGAAAACGCGACTGGTTGAGAGTTCGATCCCCACTAGAGAAAACGAAATATTTATTAAAAAATAAATAAATCAGCTTCACGCTGTATCCTGCACACAGCAGCGTGGGTAGATAGACAGAGCCTAGTATTAAGACACTCCGTACCCCACTTTCCGCCAAATTCTGGAGGCATTGCGTGTTGAGTGGTGAAACTCAACGTCGCACTTTGCTCCGACACCAGAACGAGGAAATGGAAATATAAATTTAAATAAATATTTCATCTCCTGGGGATCGAACCCACAACCAGCCGCTTTTGCAGTCACACTTTGTGCCCCTGCGTCACGACTGGTCTCAATATATTTATTTAAATGTGTATTTCCATTTCTTCGTTCTGGTGTCGGAAAATTGTGTAAATCTGGTGTTGAGAAATGCCTAAAAATTCGGCGGTAATTGAGTCCCTCCCTAACACTAGGTTCCCTCTGCCTACCCTGCGTTGTGCAGGATACAGCGTGAAGCTTATTTATTTTATTTCATTTTTATTTTTATGTTTTTATTATATTTACAAAATGTGCTAGCTACCTTAAAGATTTTGAGGCGCGAGACTTAATTTAGGTCAGTACTGACTGCCCTCTACGTAAATTAAACCCTAATTATTCTGGCTCTGTGCACTCGTGATTTATGCCTGTTTACACGGAAGATAGCTGGGCGAATGTTACATATATAGAATTCTTTTTCAACATTTTAAAAATATTATTCCACATTTAGGGAAGAAAAATACTTATTTAAAAAACCGGCCAGGTCGATTTCCAGGAGGCGCGGGTTCGAGTCCCGCTACGTTCAAATTTTTATACGTTTTCTAAATAAGTAAGAAATTTAACTTACTTACTAAGTATTCGTTTTGGTGTATTTAAATCACTATCAATATCGCATGTTCACTATTGTTTAAGGTTTATTATCTCAAAAAATAACGACTATAACAAACCGTTATACGGTGATTTTTTTGCCTGTCTATTAATTTCTCTCCCTGGTCCTTTTTCTTAGGGACTTATGAAGCTTATCTTTAGCTTGATTTAAGCTGAAGCTATATTTCGTATATTTAACTGTTAATGTTTGAACAGTATATTTCGTATTATACGAAATATACAGTTCTACAGCCACATGTTTCACAGTAAAAGTTAAAATTTGAAATCAATATACTTCACCTATATTTATTTGGTACTTTTGGATGCCCTAAAATTGTTAAATTTAATAAGTTAGAACAATGCATAAAAGGAAAAATTCCAAAAATTTATAGTTAGACGAATCAATCGTCACAAACTTATATTAGCAGTTCATTTCATACAAAATTTGTGTATTTTCCTTCTAGTTTAATTTGGTCACGTTCTACAAGTTCTACTTCTCTTTGACCTGATATCATTAAATTGACAAATCCGACTCGCTCTTAACCAGCAGCTTTTTTCTTTATACTAATATTGAAACTTATTTTTAAAAAACTCAATCGTCAATTTCCATTATTTTTTTCATTTTCCATCCATCACCCAATACAAACGAGGTCAATTTCATCCAAATCTTACCCCCCAAAAACCCCCCACACATTAGACGTCCCTATAAACCCCATCACAATAAAACCCCCAGCTTAACCCGTGTATAATTTGGTTAAACGTCACCGGTCGAGTAAGCCCCGCGTGACCGATCGGAGTCGACGGCGCTCAAACAAAACAGTTCAATCGCGAAATGACTCTGTCGGCCGCTGATATTATTTGTCCGTCCGTTCTCTCGTTATTAACTAAAAGCGTAATGTGCTGTGCATTTTGTTGTTTGTAAATATTGTTAATATGGTTCTAAGTGCTTTTTTTTTGACGTTTTTAATAAATAAATCAGCTTGACACTGTATCCTGTACACTGCAGGGTAGGCAGAAGGAACCTAGTGTTAAGACACCCCGTTTTTGCTGAATTCTGGAGGCATTGCGCGTTCAGTGGCAGAACTCAACGCCGCGATTGTCCTCGATACCAGAGCCAAGAAATGGAAATATAAATTTAAGTAAATATCCTCGAGTGAGGATCGAACCCACAACCAGTCGGTTTTACAGTCACACTTTGTGCCGCTGCGCTACGACTGGCCTCGTTTTTATATGATCTGTTAGGTTCATGCTGTTACCACTTATAGCGGGATAGCAGAGAGTATCTAGTGTTAAGACATTTCACATACATCGCCCAAATTTCCATAAATTGTGTGTTTAGTGGTGGAACTTACAGCCGCGCATTGTCTTGTTATTAGAGAGGCGAAATATAAATAGTAATTAATTCTCCCGAATGGGGGGTTCGAACTCCCAACCGTCGCTCTTACAGTCAGGCGCAGTGACGCTGCCACTGGGCTTCAATAGCCTGAATGGCAAAAAACAATAAAAAAATCTCCTACAATATTTTCTAAAAATATTTATATTTTATAAGCGAAACACAACAACGTATGAAATATTATTGGATGTATCTATACAGTATTTTTTTAAATTAACACGTCAAACAAAAGAGAAAATTACACGTACAAAAGTTATTTAACGTTCACATATCTGCAGATCGTGGGATTGACAAGAAAATAATACTAAAAGACATAATATGGAGACTTACAAAAATAGATATTTCTCCTTTTTATGCAAAAATCAAATAGATATTAGGTAATAAACATATTTGTATCGACATCTATAAAGGTGTCGTCTAAAACCGCCGCAGATGCCAAAAATTATTTTTGGTATTGAGGCCATGTTAAAAAATGAACTGTATTTTCGTGCCACTGCCAAGAGAGTCTCAACCATATACAGAATAACTTGAAAAATCCTTCTATATGAACATGCTAAAAGATTTTGTCTAGAAATAAAATGAGATGCGCGGAAAGGTCATAGGAGCAAATTTCGGTTGGGTTTTTTTTTTTTTTTTATGGAAAAGACAAGGCAAACGAGCGTTCGGGTCACCTGATGGTAAGTGATTACCGCCGCCCACGACCCCGTGCAACACCAGAGGAGCTGCAGGTGCGTTGCCTGCCTGTAAGGTGGTTTGGACTCCGGAGCCCGGCATTACCTGATGCGAAACGCAGTGGCATAAAGCCACTACTTCACGCCGGTTTTAAATGCCGGGGGTGGTAAGGATCCGGTCGAGTCTGCCCATGCGTGTTGCCATTGCTGGCGACGTGACTCTACCACACGTACTTTAGTCGCCTCTTACGACACCACCAGTACCAGGATGATCCTATTCTAGGCCGGGATCACACGGCACAAAAACTGGGCACAAAAACTGGGTTACTTTAAATCACTCTAATGAATAAAAAATATTAAATATGATGATTGTGTACGCAATTCCTCAAAAAAGCGTGTAAAAAGTGCTGTTTATAGACACTTAGTAATGTAGTACTCCTTTAGCAGTACATAATCAGTAAATAGGTTATATAGGGTCAGGTTAAATCTTCAAATACAAAAATATACATGGTGTTGCAAAATTTTAAGTTTGCACCTCCGTCCTAGCCAAATGAGCACAATGTGAGTATACAGGGTGTTTATTAAGCGATAGCATCTCCGACACCCTATGAATATTCATACGTACGTGCCTTACTCGTGTACACTTTTTAATTTTAATATGTGAAATTTTGTGTAAGTTAATATTATGCTTGTATAGGTTTGTCTTTGGGAAATATCTGTTTATTAATTAAATTAATCAAAAATGCACCATCAGCTTGTAAAATACAGATCCTCTTTCATATAATTACCAAATGAAACAATTTTTTGGAGAGCGAATTCGAGAACATATCTCAAGTACAGGGAAAATAAGTTAAATCAGCTTCACGCTGTATCCCGCAAACAGCAGGATAAGCAGAGGGAACCTAGTGTTAAGACACTCCGTTCTACACTTTCCGCCGAATTCTGGAGGCATTGTGTGTTGAGTGGCGGAACTCAGCACCACGCCTTGCCTCGACACCAGACAAAGAAATGAAAATATAAATATAAATAAATATTTCACTTCCTCGAGTGGGGATCGAACCCACAACCAATCGATCAAGATAAATTAAGTAGAAGAATATTTTTTTAAAAAAATATAATAATACCTAGACATCAAAATAAAAAAATAAAATAAGGACCACCAATTTGAGTTTAAAATTTAATGACATCTGAAAATATTTATATATTGCTTTACCTTCAAAGTAAAATTATTGAAAATAAAAATAACTAGCGTATATATAGAAACTGATATCGATAATATCAGTTCCACGAAGCCAGTTTGAAGGTAGTCTAGTTATTTATTATTTTCTAGTATATTTGTTGTCGGCTTCTCCTGTAACTGCTATGCTTCTGAGAAATCACTACAAAGAATTGTTACGTGATGATATAACGCAATTTTTTTATTAGTTTATAATATGTTGTATCGAAAAAAATGCTTTTTATAAAGGTTGTTATTTGTTTTAAAAAACAAAAAATATTAAATTAAATTAGCTTCACGCTGTATCCCGCACACAGCAGGGTAGGCAGAGGGAACCTAGTGTTAAGACACTCCGTTCCCCACTTTCTGCCGAATTCTGGGCATTGCGTGTTGAGTGGCAGAACTCAACGCCGCGCTTAACCTCGACACCAGAGCGAAGAAATGGAAATATAAATTTAAGTAAATATTTCACCTCCTCGAGTGGGGATCCACCACAACCCACAACCAGTCGGTTTTACAGTCACACCTAGTGCCGCTGCGCCACGACTGGCCTCAAAAAAATATATATATTTATAAATAATATAATATTTTTACAATTTTTTTAGTAGAAAATCGATGCGATCGAGCTATGGTTGCGGATGCAAATTGATTAGAAGTAATTTCGTTTTCCTCACGCAACGCAAATGGCAGCGTTGAGTTCTGCCACACGGCACAGCCTCTCGAAATTCGGCCTGAAAACGAACAACTTAATGTCTCTATATTCGATTTTAGAAGGTATTCTAAAATTAACATTGAAATATTTTTTTTTATTTAATTAGGCCATAGACAAAGGCGACGTGTGACATGTAAATTCAAATTCTTAGGATGTTAAATATCTTTCGTAATATTTTTCGTGTTAAATATTTTCAACTTCACGCTGTATTCTGCACATAAATGGGGAGGCAGAGGGAACTTGGCAACCTAATGCTAAAACACACCGTTTCTATTAAGACTTTTCCGTTCATACTTTGTTCAACAACTGGCCTCTTACGTACAATATAATTATTATTTATAATAGTACACCATTTTTAAATAACTTTAACAGTATTATATATTAACAATAAAATAAAAAATAATTAAAAAGACACAAAAATAAATAATATCTTAAACGATCAACTGCACTTGAACAACTGTTCATTGCGGAAAACCAAAGAAACTAACAAAACAATGTAATTTAACGAAGCATTTCTGCTATATGAAACGTCCCAACTTATTATACCCGGTGTCGTACACTCCTTTATACGACTGTTTGACAAAACACAGTCGCTTCGCTGTAAGACCTCGTGCTTAGGACGTAGTCGCTGTGTGATGTCTATTCTTAATTTCTTCTCATGTCGTTCTTATGTTACGTTTTTTTACTAAATTAGTTAGTGCTGGTTTTCGTCGAAATACCTAATATAGCTATTTTTTTTATAGATGCCTTACGGATCCGCAAGGCATTTGCGTCCGTGTGGGCTGTCTTGAAGAATAAATTTCCGAGTATATAAAAAAAATCCAGGGAAAACTAACAAAATAATGTAATTTAACGAAGCATTTCTGCTATATGAAACGTCCCAACTTATTATACCCGGTGTCGTACACTCCGTTATACGACTGCTTGACAAAACACAGTCGCGTCGCTGTAAGACCTCGTGCTTGGGACGTAGATGCTGTGTGATGTCTGTACTTAATTTGTTCTCGTGTTGGTCTTATATAATTTTTACTCGGTTAGTTAGCTTATGGTGTCATAATATATGATTTTACAAGAATTAAAAATATAGCCGATCGAGGCCGTCGTGTCCCAGGGGCACAAGGATGTAACTGAATTTCAGTTACTGAAATGCGATGCGGTTGTAGGTTCGATCCCCACTCGCGCGCCACTTAATATTTTCATTTTTTCGCTCTGGTATCAAGGCAAAAGCCCGGCGGAAAAATTCGGCGGAAAGTGGTAATCGGAGTGTCTTGACACCAGGTTATCTCTGCCTACCCTCCTTTGTGCGGGATATAGCGTCAAGCTGATTTTTGATTAGAATTTTAGAAATATAGCATATAGTTGCTTCGTAGCATTTTGCAAGGTTTCTAATAAATACGGAGTATTTGTACATTGAATTAAATTTAAAAAAAAATAATAAATATTTCAGTGCTTAAACTGTTTCTCGTAATTTATAACCGGTTTTTTTTTTGTTTTTTATTTATGTACATCGATTACGTCGAGACTTTTAAGCCGATGTGAATGCTTCTTATAATAAACACCACACTCAATATTTAATTCTGTTAATATTCTAGTATGTTTATAACATTCTATGCACATATTGTTTATAATGTACATACATACATATTTACATATATATTCCATTTTACATACGTAAAGCAATGGATAATCAACTATTAACAAGCTACAGCTAATGTAATCTGTCAATCCATGTTATATGACACATAATATATTAAAATGTGGTAAAATTTAATTATTCCTGTGTTTCAGAATATAAAATTAATGTTTTACCTACAATTGTAATTTATTCAAATTGTTACGGTACATTTTAATTAATGTAAAATACTATTATATTATACCGTATGATACATTTTGTTATTTCTATTTCATAATATATTAAAAAAAAACAGCTTCACGCTGTATCCCGCACACTGATAGGTAGGCGGAGGGAATCTAGTGCTTATACACACCGTTCCCAACTTTTTGCCGAGTTCTAGAGTCATTACTCAGTGTTGAGTAGCGAAACTCAACGCCGCGTTTTGCCTTGACACCAGAGCGAAGAAATGAAAAAATACATTTTTTATAAATATTTCATTTCCTCGAGTAGGGATCGAACCCACAACCAGTTGCGTTTACAGTCATCTGTGTGCCCCTGCGCCACGACTCTATATTTTATATTATAAGTATTATTTACAGATTTTTTAATGCCAGATCAATAGAAATTTTTGTTCTTTTTCTATATTGTGGCCATTGTGGTGCAGTGTAACCGCGACAGTGTTTCATAGTTATTCAGCTTCCTGTATCCTGAGTATCGCACGGTAGGCAGACTGAAGCTATTGTTAAGACATTCCGTTCACAACTTTCCACCCAATTTTTGAGACATTGCTTGTTGAGCAGTGAAACTCAACGCTGCACTTTGTCTTGTTAACAGAACTAGGGAATGACACCCCTAATAATTATTATAAATTCAATAACATGTAACAAAATATATTCAATAACTTATAGTAAAAAGGTACACATACGAAACCAGCGAAAGCTGACAATAAAATTAAAATTAGTGATGTCCACAATACAATGTGAACATAATATTCACGTGAATTTTGCCTGCTTTAAGTCGACTTATTTTTGGAATTGCTGCAGCAATAATATATCTTTCTGACATGTCATGTTGAAATGCTTTTGAATATCAAATGTTTTGGTTTAAAATGTATATTAAATAAAAACTTTGATTCAGAAGCTTCTCGCTGTATCTCGCAGATAGCAGGGAGGGTAGAGAGAACCTAGTGTCAAGACTATTCGTTCTCCACACTCCGCTGAAAGGAATTAGTAAATAATTTATTTTCTCACGTTGGAATCGAACCCACAACTTGTAGCGTTTACAGTCACACGCTTGTGGCCCAGCGCCACGTCTGGCCTTTATAATAAATAGGTACATAATACTTCTAATATAATAATTATCTCGAGATATATCTTGTCCATATGATATCGCTTTGTGGTAATAGAAAACTTAGAAATGCGTTACTTTTTTCGTCCTCTCCTTATAAAAATAACAACTACTAAAGGGCGAAACTAGAGACTGCATTTTCCACTAGATAACAGGAATGGGGAAACACCTTTATTGTAAAAACTCCGTCGAGTGCGAATTAAAATCGCAATTATCGCGTTCAATCAACGTCAACAAAAATGATAAGCATTTTTGTCAGTTAGACTTTTTTTGGCCGCTAAAAATGTTATATTTTTCACCTGAATTTGAGATATTGTATATTATCGAACCCACAACCATGAAGCTATACTTAAGCTTGTTACACTGATCTATGATAGCTACTTTAACAATATAAAAAAGAAAATTCAGATGATATAGATAGATAAACAATGTGTTAAAGTATATTTTTAAAACGTGATGCAATATTTTTGACACAAAAAAATTAAAATTCAGCAATCAAATACGACTATGTTGTTTTTATACACTAGTTTTTCCACTGCAAGCATCAGATAATGCAGAAATGGATGTACATCATTGTGATTGCATACTCACTATTTTCTACTATACATATTATTTACTTTTATGTAAAGTAACGCCAGTCGTGGCGCAGCGGCACGAAGTGTGACTGTAAAACCGACTGGTTGTGGGTTCGATCCTCACTCGAGGATATTTAGTTAAATTTATATTTCCATTTCTTCGCTCTGGTGTCGCGGTTAAGCGCGGCGTTGATTTCCACCACTCAGCACGCAATGCCTACAGAATTCTGCGGAGAACGGGGAATGGAGTGTCTTAACATTAGGTTCCCTCTGCCTACCATGCTGTGTGCGGGATACAACGTGAAACTGATAAACATAAGCATATTTTATTAATATTACAATAATATATATAAATAATATAAGTTATAACTGAACATCTACAAATACATAGCTGCTTTAATTTGAGTAAGTGTTGGAGCAGTCAGCAGATAAATCTCTCACGAAGCCCGAACATTAATTCGCTGCTCCACCAATCTTGGTCAGCGCTAAGAA
Source organism: Heliconius erato x Heliconius himera (assembly GCA_013421005.1). Lineage (NCBI taxonomy): Eukaryota > Metazoa > Arthropoda > Insecta > Lepidoptera > Nymphalidae > Heliconius > Heliconius erato x Heliconius himera. The sequence goes on from JAATLQ010038622.1 coordinate 139,464, forward strand.
TATTTTATGTGCACAATGGTCAACAAATTTTAATATTTCTTATTATTATTTATATTTCATAAGAATATATGGCGGTAGTGCAGTGGTTAAATTAATTGTAATAGCAAAGGTTTTGGAATTCGATAAATGATTGCGTTTGTTGACTTTTTTTAGGTTTTTGCTGTATCTTGTACATAACAAGGTAGGCAGTAGTGGAAACCTAGTGTTAAAATACTCCGTTCTCATTAAAATACTTCCGTTTCCAACTTTCTGTCCAATTCAGAGGCATTTTACTCTTGTTGAATTGCGGAACTTATCGCCGCGTTCCAACACCAGAGCGAGGAAATGTAAATATTAAAGATTTCATTTTATCGAGTGGGGATCAAACCCACGATCTGTTTTAATTTTGATTGAATTTTTCATGTGAAAAAAGAAGTAACTTATATTTTTTAATTATAAAAATTTACAATTCAATTATTTATTTACATTTATATTTTCATTTCTTCGCTCTGATGTCGAGGCAAAGCGTGGCGTTGAGTTCCGCCACTCAATACGCAATGCTACCAGAACTCGGCGGAAAGTGGGGAATGGGGTGTCTTAACTCTAGGTTCCCCCTGTCTACCCTGCTGTGTGCGGGATACAGCGTGAGCCGATTTGATTTTGATTTGAAAATTTACACTTATTTTTTGAAATGTTATGAAATTAACTTTATCCAAAATTGTACAAAAAAAATGCTTTACATTGTTTAGAAAACACAATTCTGCTTTCATTTCTGTACATATATACATGGAAATGATTTCTGTTTCAGCAGAAAACGTCTTCATTTTTCAATATTTCATTTGAATTGTGAGTAAAAATGACTAAAAATGCCTTTTTATTTCGCAATATGCATGAAAGTCTGTCATTAGTCATAATGTCCCGACGTGTGTTCGTAACTTTCCATCCAAAGCGAAATGTATTTTCACTTTTCATCAACTAAAAGAGATTATTGTGAGAATTTGTGAAAAGTAATTTCATTTTTTTTTATTTATCACTTTTTTAAGCTTCACGCTGTGCCCGCATATCTGCTATATGCGGAATAGGCTGAGAGCAGAAAGGAGGAGGGAGGGAGTGCTAATACACTCCTGTCCCGACTTTCCGCCGAATTCTGGATTCTTTGCGTGTTGAATGGCGGAACTGATCGCCGCGATTTCCTTCGAATCCAAAGCGAAGAAATGAAAATATTAAATTTTTCAATTCCTCGAGTGGGAACCGAACTCACAACCCGTTAACATTCCGCTTGAGCCCTTGCGCCACGACTAACCTCAAACTGGCTTATTTATCACTAATACGTCGTATTGTGACACCAGTCCATTGATCTTTAAACAGCACTAATATGTATTTTTATACGAAAAAAAAACAAAGCTATAGTAATGTAGCATAATATGCTGTATATTTTATCGTATATATTTGTTAACCTTTACATATTATTAACCTTTTACGAAGTAACAACGACAACTAACCGTAGCACTATAAGCTGAGTGCATACTAACGCTATACTTCCTCTGTACAAAGTGATAGAAATCCCATAGAAATTTTAAAAGAAATATTCCCCCTATAAGTTTAATAAGCCCAAAACTTCAATGAGATATTTGTCAACCGCAAAAGTCTTTTGCCTCCTTTCTCTCTCTCTCTCTCTCTCTCATCTTTCTGTTTACCGCTTACTTTTATTATTATTTCTGGTTTTCACTGTCCAGGTTATCCAGCGATATCCTCACGTCAATTGTCAGATCGCCTAAGGACCCCCGACGTGGCTTAACGACTGCTATCAATCGATAACAGCCGAGGCCGACGGTCGACGGCTTGACGTGCCCTCCGAAGCACGGAAACTCTCCATAGCTAATGCTAAACGATCATCAATCTAAATCTATACTATACTAGAAGTCATGTTTTAAAAAATTCTTTGTTTGCTAGTATTGAGTTTTAAAATTTATTCTACGTACATCAGGTACAGACACTCCGTTCTTCCGAATTCGAACGGCGCTCGGAACCAAAATAAAAGTTATTTACTTATTTAAAAAAGGTACAAAATTTGAACGTAGCGGGACTGGAATCCACGTCTCCTGGAAACCGACCGACCGCTCTAACCATTAAACACTTTAAAAAAATTCAAAAATAAATATCAATTATTTTTCTAAGTGAGGATTGAACCCACATCCTTCCTTACAGTCAGAGACTGTCCCATAGCAACACCGAATGACCGAAAGCACAATTATAACTGACAATAATAAAAAAAACCTTATTCTCTATATAAATCTATTCCCGAATATAGAAATATTTTCAGCATTTACTATCAACAATTGCCAAATATATAACATTTTACATTATAATTTAACAAAATATAATAATAATAATAATAGTTTCTCTTATAACCGAATCTAGGCACGTCCAATGTAAGCCCTACTTCAGACGGATAACCCTTTTGTCGTAAATTTTACAACTTCAAAAATTAGGCGTCGTGAGTAGACTAGGAAGGTAGGGCATGTCCTGCCAAATTGGTTTAGACCAGCTTCGGGACAACTAGGAGTATCCCTGTGGAATTTTAATTGAATTTCTGATTATGTTTAAAGTTTGCTTCGTTTGTAGAACAATTACAATTGAATAAAATATTCGATTTGTAGATATAATTGGATTTAGTTGTAATGTATAAGTTTTTCTTTCACAAAAACCATTTCAAAGTTTACCTTCGGGGCCTCTGTGTTTTAACGGACCATATATCTTAATTTATGATATTAATTTCTACTCATTTTCGAGATAAATGGTCTTGAAAGACAGATGACAAAATAATCCTATAAGACTTACGAAACACTTAAAAACTATTTATTTGAGGCTAGTCGTGGCGCAGAAGCACAAACTGTAAAATGCGACTGTAAAATCGACTGGTTGTGGGTTCGATCCCCACTCGAGGAAATTAAATATTTATTTACATTTATATTTTCATTTCTTCGCTCTGGTGTTGAGGCAAAGTGTGGCGTTGAGTTCCGCCACTCAACACGCAATGCCTCCAGAACGAAGAAGTAGGGAACGGAGTGTCTTAACACTAGGTTCCCTCTGCCTCCCCTGCTGTGTGCGGGATACAGCGTGAAGCTGATTTTTATTTAAAATACTATTTGCATATAAACCGATCCATTTTCCACAGATTAATATTATAAGTACAAATAGATCCTTGTTCAATGATTAAATAAATCCAAGCATAAAAAAATATTAAATAAAAAAGTAAATGTTACATGATAACAATTAAAAATTTATCGAAATTTTTGATTGTAAATTAATTTTCATTATTATTAAAAGCAATTTACGTATAATCAGTTTTGTTGTCGTTTAATAATGTGGCAGTAAATTAAAGATTTAATATTACGAAGCCAGCACAGCGGACTGAAATGCTGCTGTAGTTTGCTGAATGGTTTGGTTTAAGTTTTAGGTTTCTAGCGATTAATATTTGGATATATTATGTATAGCTCTTAAACTAATTATATTCGTTTATCTGTATTTATTTTTTTAGAGGGAACCTGGGGACCTAGTTAATATACTTCCCCTCCCCATTTTCCGTTGAATTCAAGAGGTGTTGGGTGTTGAGAGGCGGAATTCAACGCCGCGATGTTGCCTCGAGCCAGATGTCCAGAGCGATAAATTTAATGCCACGATTAGCTTCAACATCAAAACGAAGAAATGAAAATATAAATTATTTAATTTCTTCAAATCAAAATCGAATCCACAACCAGTCACGTTTACAGTCATATGGTTGCCTCTATTTCTTTTAATGTATAATTAATTTATTCTATTTCGCCCCTACTCGCACTTTAGACCTCGTAAGAAACTCGCATTGCAATGTGATTTATAGCTCACCACGCTACGGTAGCTTATTACTAACGTTTATGCTTAGGGAATACGTTGAAAGATATATGTGGTTTTGGATACAATGTAATAGTATTTTAAACTAAAATTTCACGTTAATTCTACGTTTTTTCTTTGAAATAGTTATGTTTTATGTCGAGGCTTACAATATTTTATAACAAAATAATTTTATAATTATAAATTGGGGCTGTCGTGGCGCAGGAACACATGGGTGTGATAGTAACGCTACAGTTGTGGATTAGGTTCCCAGTTGGGGGACCAAGGCAAACACTCTGGTGTTGAGTTCCGCCACTCAACACAAAACATCTTAAAAATTAGGCGGAAACTGAGGAACGGAGTATATTAATACTAGATTCCCTCTGCTTACTCTGCGGTATGCGGATTATAGCGTAAAGGTAAAAAAATAAATTATAGTTAATACTTATGTTTTGGATTCCTTATAAGCATAAATATACTAAAATAACATACAATATTGTACTTATTATATTAGGCCTACGTAAACAAAATCCATAAAAGATTCCCTCGTACGAAAATCACCAATTTCTAACATTAAAGGTAGCTTTGCCTTTGCCTGTTGCCTTTTACCATAGTTCCATAGTTGTTAAAAACATTTATTATTATCGAAAGTAAGTCTATATACAAAAGAGGCGGGTCGGGCATTTTTGTTTACATATTTAAAGATATCCCGGCTTACGTATTCAGTGTAATAAAAAAGGAATATTGAGACCGTGATTTTGGAATGAGCCTCTTGGTAGAAATTTCTGTTTTTATTCAATTCTCTGAACAATTGACCCTATAAAAATTAAACAAGATGTTACTTTTGCATATTTTACAGCAAGGTGGAACACCATTGAAATATATTTTGTGCTAACTTTAAAATTTATCAAAATAATGTATTTTTGAATACAGAATTATTATATAAATAATGTACTCGTATTAATAGCTTTAGCTTTGACTTTATACATAGATGTAAATATATGGTAAAACAAAAATATAAGATCGATGTATAAATAATAATATATTATTTTAAAAATAAAATTACATGACAACAAGCATACAAAAATAAATTATAATACAAAATATTCTCTTTACATTATGAATCTACCGTTTCAACAGGTTGTACCGGTTCAGCTTCAACTGGTACCTCTTCAACAATTAGTTCAGTGGCTGGCTCTTCAATTTCTCCTTTTGCTTCTATATTTTCTGTTGGTGGTTCATCTGTTGTTTCAGCAGGTTCTTCTGGAGCCACGACTTGTTCTTCTGGAGACACGACTTGTTCTTCTGGAGCCACGACTTGTTCTTCCGGAGCCACGACTTGTTCTTCAGCTGGAGGTGCCTCGGTTTTACCTTCGGTTGCAACATCTGGAGGTACCACAGTGGCTGCACTCACCTTATTTTCAATATCCGCCGGCGGTTCCACCTCAACCGGCTTGACTGCCTCTGCAGTCATGTGTCGCGATGAAGGTTTGGTGACAACAGTTTCTTCTTTCTTTAATAACTTTCCTTTTTTGGGCTTACCTTCTAATGGCAAATATAACTTATACTCTTGAGGTAACTCTTCTTCTGTATAAAGACGGTCACTGAAATATATTCTTCGTAAACGAGCATTAGCATGAACTTGAACTCGAAGAGTTTCAAGATATTGTGTCCCATAAGCACGACGTGTAAAATCTGATAAATTAAATTGTATTTGATTCCATCCTCCTGATAAACCAATCGGCATACTCGTGCAAAAAGGTTTAATGTTTGTAGTAGATTGAAAATTTGAAATTCTAAACCGCCTTCGCATATGTTTATCATCTAAAATTGTTATTTCAAATGAAAAATAACGTTTTAAATTTTTCACAATCATAACCAAGAAGGGAAGCTTGATGCCTAGAGCTTGATTTCTCTTTGGACATGTAATAAAAGTTGTTGCAACATTTGTACTAACAATTTCAAGGACTATCGAATTTACCTCATTGTCAGTAAGACGCTTTATGTGACCATTTTTAACTTCCAGTTCCCATATGGCTAATGGATTTGAGCCGCAACTATAAAATATTGATAATAATCCACTTTGGTATGTATTTTTGAACATTATTATTTTAACATAAGCGTCGAAATTTACGTCACTAAAAACGTATTATATGATTGACGTCAAATATTTTTTAAACAATAAATATAATAAAAAATCAACCAGCCTGTGTAAATATTCTGTATTATAAACTTATTTCATGAAATAAAGAATATCCATATATTTTATTATATCTATAATCTATTAAAACAAAAAGTTACTACATTTTCCATAAAATAAAAAAAAAGATTTATTCTTGAATTAAAAAATTATCATAATTCTAATTTTCTTTTATTAATTTTCAACCGTTTCCTCAACGGCATTCACACCTTCTGTCTCATCTACTCCACTTGGAGCATTCTCTTCTGTCACTTCTGCTGGAATGTTGGAATCCTCCACTTTTTCATTTACCTGTGGAGTCTCTGGTTCGCCACCTTCTGAAACTATATTTTTTTCCTGACCCTCTTCCTTAGGTGGTTGTGTCAATGAAGTTTTAACGGAAGGAACATGAACTTGTGAGCCTATTTTTTCAACAGAGACACGGACATGTTGCTCAATTGGCTGTTGAGATTGAGATGTAGATGGTTTCACGTTTTCTTTATCCTGTACTTTTGTTTGTAAAATTTGCTTACCCTTCATTCCTTTAGAAGGTAATGGAAAAAATAATTTATATTCCGGTGGCAATTGATCATCCGGTATTAGCTTTTCAGTAAAGTAAATCCTCCGAAGCCGAATGTTTGCATTGATTTTTAGCTTTTGTACTTCAACAAATTGTTTCTTGTAAGCACGTCGGGTAAACTCCGCTAAATTGAACTGTATTTGATTCCATCCATCAGAAAGACCGATTGGCATTACCGTGCAAAGCGGCAATATCTGAGTGCTGCTTTGGAAATTCGATACACGAAATCGCCTTCGAGTCAAAGTTTCGTCAAGTATAGTTACTTCAAATGAAAAATATTTCTTAAGATTCTTTACAATCATTACTAAAAAGGGCATCGTGATTCCTAATACCATGTTGCCTTTCGGACAGGTAATATATGTTGTACTTACATTCGTGCCTCCTATTTCTAATACCATAGACTTAATATCTTGATCTAAGAATCTAGTTATATATCCATCTTGAGTATGCGTTTCCCATATTGCTAAAGGCTTAGATCCAACGCTAAAAAATATAGTAAGCATACCCCGTTGATACGAGTTTCTATACATTATTAAAGTTTTTAATAGTACATTATTGTAATTATAATACTGTCTCTTTAGAAGTATATTTAGACAATGTCAAAACACAATTAATCTGCCATAAGGAAGAGGTTTTATGTAACATTTTATAGAAAATATTTTTATTTTTCTTATATATCTTTAAAATAAATCTTTGTTTGTGAATTTTCATTATAGATGATGTCAACCCCGTCAGGGGCGCACCACTGAATGTAACGAACTCGACGCCGGCGGAAATGAGCGCTTACAACAAATCCCTCCTTTATCATTTTATACTCACATCGGTGATAAACTTTATCATTCACTAAAATCAAATGAAAAAAAAAGCATCACAGTAATAGATAACTTATTATTTTTAACTTTCCTATGTTCACAGTGAAGCTGCGTTTATTGGCTATATTTATATATTATACACTATAATGTAAACAATTTTCGCATGAGAAATTTTTTGTAATGTAATTCTTTCATTGACATTATTACTACATTATAGAAAAAGAAAAAAGTTATCCATCAATTGCGATTAGACACCACAAAGCAAAAATAATAAGACTGTCAGACTACATAAAAGCTTTCGAATAATGTGTAAAAATAAAACTTTTGAAAGAAAAGCTGGCTTCCGTTGTGATTTATCTTGCCATTTGTCATCCTCGACACTAGAAAAATATGTCACGCAAGCCCACAACTAACGTTCACACAGAGCCTGTAACGAAAATAACATTTTTGTCGTCTCTAAATCACGACTTTTCCTCTACACCCCAGAGACAGGGCAAAAAATTGACGGCAACAAAAGTATATGAAATAGTGCCTTCCGAATGTGGTGATAGGGTGCATTCGCGTATTATTGAGGCTTGAGCTAATAACGCAAAGCACCACGGTACTTCTTTTTACCATAGTTTTTCGCCTCCCTGTTACTATGTTAGATATTCCACGGCGCTAATGATCCCGCAATTCTTTAGATTCGCTAACACACAAAGTGAACAAAAACAAATGCCAATATTATTCTGTTTATTACGGCTTAAATTTTCGAACTTTAGAAGAGCTTTAATCTACACCCATTGTTCGGAATCCCGACCCGACTGAAGCAGAAATTAACTTACTAAGCCGGTTTAACCGCTCGAAAGTTTTTAAATAGCCCTGAAACTGTATGAAGTCAATGGAAAAAAAAAACAGTTGGGAGGTGGAAAAACGTCGTTTCAGATCTGCCCGCTATATTTACAGAGCTCATTGCTCGGCGCACTGAAGCGTGGTCTGCATAATGTATCGAACGATGCGCGATTCTTGCAAGCCTTTGTCTGCGTTATTTACAACCAGCTCGTGTATTCACGCGGAAATTGGATTTGGAAAATAAGACACTGTATAAATAATCTTTATCTAAAACATATCTCAACGGGATTGTTTGAAGTTGAAATTTTTCGCTTTTTCGGTCTTTCCATTTTTGCTTCGATTGTTTTAATTTGTTGAACACAAAGCGTTTTATAGTAATAAATAATGTCCTTGCTATAACAAATTCTAGTAATTTATAAGAAGAGCGTTTAAATCGTGTCTTGTGAGCTGAAAATAATGGGCGTCGTTTCATATAGCCGGGTAGGGACAATGTATCGAAATTAATATCCGGACCCGAAAGCTGGTGAACAATTTGTCCACTCGGAATGTGGATAATTAAAAGGGCCTGCTCCATCGTGCTTGGAGCAAAAAATATTTACTATAAGAAACTTACTTTCGTGCTGACAACTATTAATTTGGCCATATATAAAATAGCTACGAGTCCAGTCGTAGCGCAGGGGCACAAATTAAGAGTACAAATGCGACAGGTCGTGGGTTCGTTCCACTCGAGGTAATGTTTAATTTTTTTTTGATCTGGTGTCGAAGCAAAACGCAGCGTTGAGTTCCGCCACACAACACAACAGAGTGTGTTACCACTACACTTCCTCTGCTCATCCTGATACATTGTGACATAAAAAAAATAACTAAAAAGAAATACCTACCATTGCAATCCTGAGAGCCCTCAGTGAATGCTTCCCTTAATAATGACGAACGCGCCGAATCGAGCCACGTAAGCCTCTGGATTCCACTTCATTAACGGCCTTACATTCGCTGCGGCAACATAGCGTAAACAAACCCACATACAACACAATCTATATATAAACGAGCTTCACGCTGTATCCCGCACACAGCAGGGTAGGCAGAGGGAACCTAGTGTTAAGCACCTACGTTCCCCAGTATCTGCCGAATTCTGGAGGCATTGCTTGTTGAGTGGCAGAACTCAACGCCGCGCTTAGCCTTAACACCAGAGCGAAGAAATGGAAATATAAATTTAAGTAAATATTTCATCTCCTCGAGTGGGGATCGAACCCACAACCAGTCGGTTTTACAATCACACTTCGTGCCGCTGCGCCACGACTGGCCTCACAATCTATATATATATTTATTTATCATTTTTAATGTATCGTTTTCGTAACTTGGTTAACCTAAAATGGTGATCAGAAGGACCCTGTTTATGCTAGACGATGTAGAATAAATTGCTATAAGCGTCGTGTCCTCTAGTAATCTACGTTACGGTATTATGATGGAAAATGCGAAATAAGTCGGCCAATTTGCTCCTACAGGATCGATAAAGCTTAAAGTACTATGGACGCGGTATAATAACAATTTATGGGGCTGTAATATCCTTTTTGATGCGACTAACATTACTGTATATGAAGATAGGAGAATCTCTAAAAATCTATTTATATTTGATATGTTTACTTTGGGTGTTTTTTATGATGGTGTTTATGTGTGGCTTATTAATTTTAGTTGTGGGATTGTTTTGATATCATCAAAAGTAGATTGAGGCCAGTCGTGGCGCAGCGGCACGAGGTGTGACTGTAAAACCGACCGGTTGTGGGTTCGATCCCCACTCGAGGAGATGAAATATTTACTTAAATTTATATTTCCATTTCTTCGCTCTGGTGTCGAGGTTAAGCGCGGCGTGGAGTTCTGCCACTCAACACGCAATGCCTCCAGAATTCGCCAGAAAGTGGGGAACGGAGTGTCTTAACACTTGGTTCCCTCTGTCTATCTTGCTGTGTGCGGGATACAATGTGAAGCTGATAAAAAAAAAGTATATAGAAATTTATAAGACAAGGATGTCAGTAGTGGTGCAGGGACACGAGCGTGTGAAAATGCAACAGATTGTGGGTTCGACTCACAGTCGGTTGTATGAATTATTATTTATTAATATTTTTATATCTACACTCTGGTACCAAAGCTGGCAAAGTACGGAATTGAGTTCCGACACTCGACACGTAATGCCTCAAAAATTAGACGGAAAATCTGAACTGAGTGCCTTAGCACTACCTACCCTGCTATATACGGGTTACAAAGAGAAATCCTAAAAAAATATAATATCTCTAAAGATTTGATTTCATTTAATAAATCCAATCCAGAAAATAATATCATACATTTCGAAAATAATGAATAATTACGGGTCACGTACGCGTCTTCACTTCTGACATTCCATTATAAAGCACGTTTAAGCTGACTGTGTACTTGCCAAAAAATATACTTAAAAAATATATTGGAACACAAATTTGGCTCGAGCATTGAGAATTCTAAGATATGATGCTAGCCTCATATCATGCCAAGATCTTATAAGAAGTTACAAATCATGCCAACTTAAAAAGTGATGTAAAAATTAAAAAATATATTTTTTTTACTTTAATTTTATATACTTTACGTTTATATAATACACAACACTTTAGTTTAAAGGACAGCGGTGGTTTCCACTCGAGGAAATGAAATGTTTAATATTTTCATTTATTCGCTCTGGTGTCGAGGTAAAGCGCGGCGTTGAGTTCCGCCACTAGATACGCAAATGCCTCCAGAATTCGGCAAAAAATGAGGAACGGAGAGTTTAAACACTAGATTAATAATTAATTTTACCGAGTGGGAAAGGAAGCCACAACCGTCGAGTAATATGCATAACTAGAAAATAGTTATGAAAAACGAAATATAAATATTCTTTGTACGAAAATCTGAAACTGGCCTAACAAAACGCTTGGAAATATTAGCCTAATATATAGCCGTTGTATACAGGCTTGGCTCGAACTCAAGCCAAAGCAGTAAATACGCGACGACGTGATCAACATTTTACATATTTGCTTATATATGATACAGGCTAGTAAATTATGAATACTTATGATATATCACTTGGCAAGTATATTTACTATGTTTTAGTAGAAGAAATATAATCATATTCTGTTGTTAGATCTTGTACCCTGATGGCATTTGCTTCTTGTTATTTTTTTTGTTTCTTTTGTTAAATAACTTGCCAAAATATTCTGTTATTGGCCTTGTTGTTTGTTCATCGCTGTAATAATATTATATTAAGATATTTTTTTGTTATATTAGTTATAATTAATAGTTTCTTCTAGGAATAAAGAATAAGTCACGTAGACTTGGACTTTCGTAAATATCACAAACGAAAACATTTTAGTAATTACATTTTTTTACATTCTGCCGAGTTCTCGAAGAGTGGTGTGCCAAGTTGAAACTCAGAATCGGATTGAATTGAAAATAGTTAAAATTTCATTTCCTCAAGTGGGAATCGAACTTATAGTCTGTCGCGTGTTTAGTCGTACGCTTGTGGCAGAGGGGTACAAGCATTTAATTTTTATGATAAAATATAAATTTAATGTATTTTTTTTATATTAAATGTAATTCCTGGTTGAAGTTTTGAGTATTATAAATATGTTATTCTTATATTATTTTGAAATAAATATTAAGCTTAACTTAAATACGATTTTTATGATTTTTAAATAATAAATATTATAGTATTGAGGCCAGTCGTGGCGCAGGCGTGCAAAGTGTGATTGTAAATCGACTGGTTTTGGGTTCGATCCCCACTCGAGGAGATGAAATATTTACTTAAAGTTGTATTTCCATTTCTTCAGTCTGGTGCCGAGGCAAAGCGCGGCGTTGATTTCTGCCACTCAACACGCAATGCCTCCAGAATTCGGCAGAGAATGGGGAACGGAGTGTCTTAACACTAGATTCCTTTTGCCTACCCTACTTTGTGCAGGATATAGCGTGAAGCTGATTTGATTTTTTATTTGAAATATTATAGAATTTGTTATAACAATCTATCCTTTTATATATGACCGTACATAGTAATTCAGCAGAAATATTTGACGCGCGGTGTTATAAAAGTTAATGTAATGTGAGATCAGGAAAATCCTCTTCGTAATTGTTGAGGCTAATGACTCGTTCTGAACCATTTTCAACATATTTCATATTACTTTTAAAATTGATAGTATTTATTTATATTTAGACTACTCTTTAGGGTTTTGTTTTTTATACTTTTACATCAAAAGTTAAAAATGAAACTCTTATAGAATAACTTTTTTTTATAAAACATTTTTTTTTATTTACTAAAAAAGGTAGAATAAATCTAATACATTTTAATATATGCCATCAATAATAGTGTAAGAAGTAATTATTCTAAGAGAATTTATCAAAAAAAAAAAAAATCAGCTTCACGCTGTATCCCGCACACAGCAGGGTGCAGGGGCAGGCAGAGGGAACCTAGTGTTAAGACACTCCGTTCCCCACTTTCTGCCGATTTCTGGAGGCATTGCGTGTTGAGTGGCAGAACTCAACGCCGCGCTTAACCTCGACACCAGAGCGAAGAAAATGGAAATATAAATTTTAAGTAAATATTTCATCTCCTCGAGTGGGGATCGAACCCACAACCAGTCGGTTTTACAGTCACACGTCGTGCCACTGCGCCACCACTGGCCTCAGAATTTATCATATGTAAATATTTTCAATATTTTAATATCTTCGCTCTGGGGTCGAGGTAAAGCGCGGCGTTGAGTTCCGCCACTCAACACGCAACACCTCCAGAATTGAGCGGAAGATGAAGAACGGAGTGTCTTAACACTAGCTTTCCTCTGCCTACCGTGCTGTGTGCGGGATACAGCGTGAAGCATTACACGTTATACAAAACCCATTCACGCACTCTATTACGCATGACTAAACTCATGAATTTTTAGTACCATTTTGTCGTACAGACAGAAAAAATGCCATAGAATTTTCATTTGGCAAATGCAATTTTCGACAATAAACTGCACATGGCCCATTAGAGATAGTAAGTGGAAACGGTAAACACCCTTAAGGGCTGTTATATTGCCGTAACTAAGCTTAGGTTTATTGAAACCGTTTCAATCCGCACCGCCTTACATGTTTAATGTAGAACATAATTGTATTGGAAATGTGTGAATATCTATAGTTATTTAGTACTGAGGTAATAAAACTTGGTATAAACGTTCACATTTGGTTGTTTATTTTAGAAATTAAATCGTGTATAAACAAATCGTAGTTTTTTAAACACTTTTTAAAGTGTTATTTATTACACACTTAGGAAAGAAAAATACTTATTTAGAAAACGTATAAAAATTTGAACGTAGCGGGATTCGAACCCGCGCTTCCTGGAAACCGACCTGGTTGGTTCGAATCCCACTACGTTCAAATTTTTATACGCTTCCTAAATAAGTAAATCATAGCTTTTAAAAAAAAATATTCTTACAGCGGGCGAAGTGGACGGAAGTTGGCGAAGCGAAGTGAGAGCCAAGTCCCCTAGTCATAAAACAATGTTTATATCATATACATACACAAATTTAACAAGGTTTTAGTAAGCTAAATATAAATGTATGAACAATGGCATTAAACCCCCAACCATTCCGTACATTAAATATGAGTACGACTATGTTAGTTAAACATTTACATTGGTGAGAGCGTAAATTTTAAATTAATTTATAATATAAAATTATAAAAAAACATTTTTATTGATTGAGGCAAGTCGTGGCGCAGGGGCACAAGTGTGTAACTAATATTTTTGATATGATGTGTAGGCAAAGCGCGGCGTTGTGTTCCGTCACTCAATACACAATGCCTCCAGAATTCGTCGGAAAACGAGAAGCGGAGTGTCTTAACACTAAGTTCTCTTTATTTACTCTGCTGTGCACGGGGTACACCGTGAAGTTAAAAAAGTATATAACAACCTAAGTTGTTTCTATTACTACCTACATAAGAACAAAACAATTTAATGCCTTCCTCTTTCTTGCGTCTCAAAGGCACCCTCTTCAGCTGCCGTTTGTTAGTTTTCAATTGAAAATCTCCACCCCATACGCCCGTAATCTAAAATAAAATGAGAAAAACACGCCACAATAAGAAAACGTTACGATTTAACAGGAAACGTTACGTAACGTTACGTCACGTTACGTCACGTTACGTAACGTTACGTTACATTACATTCAGAATCGTCATTATTAGCGCTAATGGACCGCAATAACTCCGCCAATCACCTCATAGTTATATCATTCGCGAGTGCCTGGATGCATAATTCATAATATTTTCCCTTTTTAATATTCCGACGACATATTTGAGTCTTCTTTCAATTTTTTCCCGCGCCCCGTACCGTTGTGCGTTGAATTTTGAAAGCTACTTATTGATGTGCCCTTCTTAATACCGACGTATCACGTCTGGTGGCTGTTCCATATATTTTTTTTTATCCAAAACTCTTGTTCTCATCATCTTTACGATCCATTGATACAGTGAATTTATTGTTATAGATTTTCTATAATCTATCTATATTGTTAAAGTTGTAATTTATATTAGGTAGGTTCATAGGATGGATTGAAAAGAAGATTGAAGCGTTTGTACGTGTTCATGGACCTGAACTGGCTTGCTGCGGGTTTGTTTTTTTTTCAGCTTCACGCTGTATCCTGCAAACAACAGGGTAGGCAGAGGGAACCTAGTGTTAAGACACTCCGTTCCCTACTTTCTGGAGGCATTGCGTGTTGAGTGGCGGAACTCAACGCCGCGCTTTCGCCCTTAAATAAATATTTCATCTCCTCGAGTGGGGATCGAACCCACAACCAGTCGATTTACAGGCACACTTTGTGCCCCTGCGCCACGATTGGCCTCAAACTGGGTTTGTTTTAATTATCGAAATTCCTGAAATGTTCGACAAATTGTTTTTTGTCGATACCACCAGGCTATATTTCATTATTACCAACGGTATTGAGGTGTGTTCTAGCGACGTATATTTATATCTCGTGAATAAATTACGCGAGATGGTAATTACAAAACTTATTACGGCCATTCATAATCACCAGCTTAACTGTACGTGATTTGTATTATTAATTACGTTGGCAATGTAATTGTTGTTGATGAAAAATTTCATTTAGAGATAATGGCGAATTGATATCCTTTTCAGGAAATATTATACGACATTATTAATGGGTTGTGAGTTCGATTTGCACTCGAGGATATGAAATATTTCATATTTTCATTTCTTTCTAGTGTCGAGACAAAGCGCGGCGTTAGGTTTCGGTACTCAACATGCAATGCCTCCAGAATCCAGCGGAAAGTAGGGAGCGGAATGTCTTAACACTAGACTCCCTCTGCTTACCCAGCCACGTGCAGGATACAGCGTGAAGCTGAAAAAAAAATGTAAATTATCAAATTTTAAGTCATTTACGTACTTACAACGTGAAACAGAAAAAAATGTTATAATTTATAATATTTTAAGTTTTTTTTTTAAGTTTCACGCTGTATCCCGCACACTGCAGGGTATTCAGAGGGAACCTAGTGTTAGACACTCCGTTCCCCACTTTCTGCCGAATTCTGGAGGCATTGCGTGTTGAGTGGCAGAAGTCAACGCCGCGCTTAGCTTCGACACTAGAGCGAAGAAATGGAAATATAAATTTAAGTAAATATTTCATTTCCTCGAGTGGGGATCGAACCCACAACCAGTCGGTTTTACAGTCACATTTGTGCCCCTGCGCCACGACTAGGCAATAATATTTTAAGTAATTTACATAAATGTACAAAAATATATAAAGTCGTTCTTTCGAACTGTGTCGCCAACTGCAGAGAAAGCCTGGTGGCTATCACAGATATAAATTATCTGAAAGTGTCATAAACCTAAAATTTATCTCATTCTCTATCTTTGCCAGGGGCCATGGCAAATCTTTTGTTTTCTCAAGAACATAATTTATTTAGCATTATGATGGTATATAATGATTATTTAGATAGATGTTCTTAGAATTTTTTTTTATATCTTTGTCTGGCAAATAGTCTTTAATATTTATACTAAAAAAATATATATATCGACGCAATAATAACCTAAAGCTACAAAAATCAGAAAAAAGTAATTGTAATTTGTGTGTTTTACTTATATTGTCACCTAATATTATTTTAAAGTATTATATATTTTTTTGTTAATAAAAACTTTAAGTCGATTTTACAAAATACATACATACATATGCCAAAATAAAATAAATAAAAAGAAAAGAAAAATCTACCATAGAAGCAGTCGAAGATAGCAAGCGAAATTCCTGTGGACTATTACAGCAATAAATCAATGAAGGACCCGTTCCGTATTGGGTGCAACTACCCTTGCATTTACTGCTGATTTCTTCCAATCTCACCCCGAACCCGTCGTTAACACGGTCACTTCGTTTATATGGATTTTCTGACTTGTCAGCTTAATACTCTGTTTTCAAGCTTCTTGAATGAACTCTAAATTGAAAATATAACATATACATTCCGTTTGTCCAAAGTATAAATTATATGAACATTTTAAATTTGGTATATGTATAGATAAATATTACTTATTAGTAATCTAACATAAGACCATTGTGATGTAGTAGAAAAGCTTCTAACTGTACAGGTACTTGTGGGTTTGATCGTCACTTGGAAAAAAATATTGTTGTTAACTTAACTTAACTTAACTTAGCTTCACGCTTTATCCCTTGCGGGGTAGTCAGAGAGAACGGAGCGCCAAACGCTACGGTCAATATATATTGTTGTTATCTTCCTCGTATTTAACCTTTCATATTTTTGTTATCTTCTTAAGTAGAAAACAGTGTGTTTTGACACTAAGTTCCCTCTGCCTACCCTGCTATGTGTGGGATACAGCGTGAAGCTGATTTAATTTAATTGATATAATCATAGATTCCACAAGCATCACGTGAAGCTTTTCTCCCAATAAATAATTAAATCAAAAAGTATAGAAATAGCACTTATCTAATTAAATACATACATGAAACGTGACCTGCACAAGTTTTTCCGAAGTAATTGGCCAATTCTTCCACCTCGCTCGCCCCGCAAATATGAAGCAATTATAGCATCTCATTTCACGCCTTTTACCCTCAAAGATGATACTCTAGAGGTAAATTTTCATGATCTTCAAATTTTTGATAAGTGAATTAAAATTTGGCAGTTTTGTACTATTTTATTGTTTATTCAGTTCTGTTTAATAGTTATTGATACACGTAATATTATTTATAAATTTGATATAGATATGAAACTTTAAATATTTTTTGTATATGAAACTCTAAATTCTTTTTTTGTTTAGCGGAAAGTGGGAAGTGCCTTAATACTACGTTCCCTGTACCTTGCTACAAAAAAAAAGAAAAAATATCTTAGTAAATTCACACATCAAAACAAAGCCAAGCACTTTACCATAGTGATGTATGATTGAAGGTTTACAAAGAAAAAAAAATGAGGCTCGTCTCCAGGTTATATAGTCTAGACTATGTACTAAACCGCCGTATTCATTGCCTTTATGTTACGAGTTTTCTTTTTTCACTCCGCTCACATTCGAACAATAGGCAGATACAGGCCGAGCGAGGTACCTCATATCACTCCTCCTCCTCCCTGCTCCTCTTGCTCCTCCTGCTCCTCCTACTCCTCCCAACAAACACAGATCTCTATGAAATGTAACTGTAGCAAATTTTAATCCTATTAGGATCAGACGGGGCTAATTACATTATCATTAGTTTCGGCACAGCGGCCCGTTACAGTGTTATAAACAGAAGCGGACGGTTCGCGATCCGCCATAATTAAGGAATATTCGAAACACGTTAGGTATTGTGATAAATATGGCATGGTGTGGATGATCTCTTTTTTTTGTTTCGGTTTCACGCTTTATCCCGCATGTAGGAAGGTGGGCAGAGGGAAGCTAGGGTTAAGACACTCAGTTGCTCACTTTCCGCCGAATTTTTAAGTGGTGGAACTCAGCCACGCTTTTAAATTGGTACATGAGCGGAGAAACGAAAATATTAATAAATAGTTCATTCCCCCGATTGGGGATAGAACCTACAACCGTCGCGTTACAGTCACACGCTTGTAACCCTACGCAATGACGACCGACGGATTCATCTCTGATAGGAATATTTCCATTTTACATGACCACTATTCATAATAGATATCTTTTTTTTATTCCAATCTCACTAATACAGATATTTGCAAATAACCATTGAATATTCGAGCAGGCAATCACCAACAGGCGATTTAACCATTTTATTCAATTTGTTCACCCTCCAAAGGGTACAGGGGATGAAGATAAATACATGTCCACCGAGTTCCGGTCTCCGTTTTGGATGTTACTAAATCCTTACAAATTATCAGAACCTTTCAAATTTACGTTTCTCATTGATTGAGACTGGAAGGGGTTAACTTAAAAAACGCCAGTTTCCAAAATAATTGACGTAAATCTCTTGGAAACGACGTTGCCAGGTTCCACGTCGCTTTTGTATCACGAAAATAATTTAAAATCCCTGCCTAAGATTAAAATGTGTTTTGTAAAATCTGAATCTGACTCGTAAAAACCCGGAGGCGAACTGCAATTTACGTACCAAATCGAGTGTGAACGAAACCACCATTTGAAACCGCCGTTTTTGGCTGTTTTTTTTATTTCTGGACAAACACCAACCACAAGCTTCCAATATATTGTTTTATCTTCCTTAACCCAATGAAAATAAGGAAATCGTGTACGCACTGACATCGGCAGATTGGACTCGTCTTTGGGAGTGTTGTAGACTACAATTCTTTATTGCAGAGGGAAAGATGGCTATGGGATTGAAAAAACACGGGATGCCTCTAAACTGCACTTCTTTATAGGTTGTGTACTTTGCGCATTTTTTTTTTTGTATTAACGAAAATGGAGAGAGTGATCTTTTGCTTGTTTGTCTGATTTAGCGAGAAAAAATTTGTTACTTTTATCGTAGGTATCTTAAAATAAATATTTTGAGTATAATGCATTTTAGTGCTAGCCTAAGTTTAATTAAAAAATCAGCTTCACGCAGTATCCCGCACATAGCAGTGTAGACAAAGGAATCAGGAAACATAGTGTTAAGACACTCCGTTCCCCGCTTTCTGCCGAATTCTAGAGGCATTACGTGTTGAGTAGCAGAATTCAACGCCGCGCTTCGCCTCGACACCAGAGCGAAGAAATGAAAATATAAATTTAAATAAAAATTTCATCCCCATGAGTGGGGATCGAACCCACAACCAGTCGGTTTTACAGTGACGCTTTGTGCCGCTGCGCCACGACTGGCCTAAGTTTAATGGTTTGTTATATAAAATGTATATGACGATATTTAGCTATTCGAGTAATTTATTTCAATCAGTTATTTTAACTATTTCAAATATTGTATGACAAATAAAATAACATTTCAATATATATGATAACCCTATCAAATTATGAGCATATATTTTCTACACATTTAAAACAAGTGAGTGAGTCAAAGTTCTGGAACACCACCATTAATCGAACTAAATCTAATCAGTGCGTAAACTGGAAACAAATAGAAAATCAAATAGCATAGACAAAGGGGGAGCCCCCGAAAATCTCCGCATGTGACCCCCTCGGTCACAAGTTAAGGCAAGGTTGAAGACACGATAACGTTAGAGGGTTGAAAATCTAATTTGCAAATGCATTTCCTGCCTTTCAGGCCGCGGTGGCGTGGATCCGACTTTACATTTTTAAACGAACTGAGGTTCCAATTCCGTCTCTGGTCGATAAAACAGTTTAGTTCGTTCTAGCGTGTTTTTGCATCATCATCATTTAAACGTTTATTTGTGTTTGTGTTTGAAATAAACATTTGTCCTGTGTATATATTTTATTTTGTTTCTTTTTTACCTTAGCCCTTGTTTTTGAATTCTATTTGGTCGACTAAATTAGGTTAGGTAAATGACCTACTCTCAATTTTTGCTTTTTAAAAAACATTATGTACTGAATAATTTAAATTATCTCCGCATATCTAGATAGATCAGGTATCTTTTCTTATTTTTTTTTAAGCTTCACACTGTAGCACGCACATAACAGAGAAGTCAGAGGAAATCTAGGAATATAGTATTAAGATAATCCTCCCATAAAATAATCCTCCCATAAAAAGTCTTACGTTCCGTTACGTTCGAATTAAATTTCTTTATTTAACACATTATTAACCGATTACGAGAAATTACGACAAACACCTATCCTTCTGGCTGAGCGACTTATACTTAGACATTATCTGCATCACACCAGACGATACCAAGATTAAGTTTGACAATCCAGTTCTTGAATAGTAATTACAACCTTGCGTACATCGTATAATTTCGTTTTGCTTATCATATATCCTAATCTACGTTTGATCCTGAAGCTTTAATAAATAACACAGTTCTCTTTGATCCCGCGTGATTAAGATACGGTGGGACAAATCCCCAACAATCCCTAACAATCCTCCATTAAAATAAAAAGTACTCTATTTACATAACTACTGTCAAGCACTGTTTTGTTTACCAAAGTTTTGACTTCACTTCATTTAATGGAATCTCATTTGAAATTAAGCTGACATCTTTCAACTTTCAAGATAACGTTTCACAAAATTAAATTAGTGTTTGTGTTGTCTAGTCTTTCTGTTTTAAAACGTGGGTTATCTTGATTTAAAATGATGTTACTTCTTATTCTTATATTGTAATATCCAAGATTTTTAAGTTAAATAAAGTTTAATACAAGATAGAAATTTAAATTTTTCATAAAGAAATCCATTACTGTACTTTAAAAAGTTTAATATTAGTTAGTTATATGAATATAACATTAGCTATTTTTGTTTTAATATACGAATATGAGTTAAAATGATAAGCATAACTTAACAGTCAGTATGTAAAAAAATATAAACATAAAATCATATTTCCATTTAACATTATACACAACAATTAATTCTATAGAAATAAACTAAGATATTGCCATAATATATATCCAGTATTGCCCTCACTCAGACGCTGTATAGGTTAGGATCGAATCCTTGGTCGCTGCACACGTCAAAAACTTACAACTTTTGACATGTCTCCGGGCAAACTTGCAGGAACTTTTACATTAGAGATAGAATTTGGACTTTCTTTCACCAGTTAGTCGTGTGGAATCTCCGCGCAATGGGCGGAACAAATGTTCAAAGGAACTAAGCGGGCTGTATTTTTCTTTTATTATTATATTTGAAGCCAGTCGTGGCGCAGGGGCACAAGTGTGTGACT
>JAATLQ010038623.1:0-31262 GCA_013421005.1 Heliconius erato x Heliconius himera
CAAATTTTCTTATTTATATTTTTGTTATTATTAAAAGTCTATCTTGATTAAATATCACAAGAATAAAGAATTCCTATTGTTCATCTGAGAACATTGCGACCAATATTTATTTTTTAATTTTTAGAGGAACTACTTACGCTAATATAAATTAATATTGATATATATATTGAATTATTAAATAAGTATGTATTAAGAATAAACAGCTTTTTAATTTAACTGTAGTATAACTATTACTCTATGAATACCAAAATGTATTTTAAAAATTCAAAGCCCATTATTATCATCATTTATTATCGTATTTCCGATGATGTGAAATACCGGGAACGGAGTGTATTATGGCAGTTCTCCGAAACGGACAAATTTCAATTTACTCATTAATATAATAAACAAGTAGTCTAAACAAGTTTAATGATTTAGTCTATACAAAAATATATTTTAAGAAAAAATCTTCAAAAATTTTAATATTATACGTGGAGATTTGGTGTATTTTTAGCTAATTTCTTTTCAAAAATATTTGTAATTAAAATATATTCAATTTTTTTGCAACTTTCAATGAAAAAAAGCATATACTTAAAGTTTTTAATAATAAAGCGTGCTTATAATTTAGGTGTATTTATAAACATCGATCGCAAAAAAGCGTATAAAAATAAGGTCATTGAACGTTCGAGCTTTTGTTTTAAAAATTTTCACGAAAATACGTTATCTAACGTACTGTTTATTTTGGGTTATAATAATGTTAGGACGCAGAGCTTTATTCCCCGACGGTGCAATGGCTGCCACGGATGCTTTAAAAATTCAGAAATAAGTCTTAAATTGCATTCTCTTAATTTTAGCACATCAATCGTCATTGATATTTTAATTTACTACTTTTAGATTAAAAATGTTTGGCAATCGCTAATATATACTTATATTGATATTTTGAACAATATGTGTAACCAGCACATTGCATGTACTTTGAATGAATTTTTAATAAAATTCCAACGTGTTTTATGTAAAAACATCATTGATTGCGACATCACTGCCAGGAAAATGGTAAAAGATGGCAATGACGCTGGTTGCAGGCAATGATTATTAGCTCAGCTTAGTCTTATTGTGCAATGGTCGTGTGATGAATTTTTAATGTTTAAACCAGTTATGACAAAAAAATTAAATAGTACCTAAATTTGGTTCGTAAATTTTTCTTTTAATTCTACTATTCTTTTGAATCTTCTTGCTATATCACTTCCATGGCATTGATTTTCAGTGTGATGGAAATGTTATAAGTATTATTACTATTTTTCCATATAGAACAGTACAAAAATTTGCTGCTTCAACTTAAATTTTAGATTTAGAGTTAATAATATATCTAAAATTTAACGATTTCTATTAATATTCTTAAGTCATATTCTTAATTTATTTTTTTCACATTTCACTTTATCCCTACCGAGGTAGACAAAGAACGGAGAACGGAGCACCAAAGCTCTACACTCTATATGTTTTACATCCACTGTCACCATTCGTCAATCTCTTTATAAATGCCATGCGGTGGTTTCTTATGTTTTTGCGTGACCTTCCTCCTGTATATATCTGTTCTCTTTAGCGAGGGCTTGTGATTTATAAGACCTGATATTATAGTTAGGCTTATCCGCTCTTTATCCATACGCAGCTGACTTCGATACATGTCTTGACATCGAAGATGTGTTCGTTCCCCCAATACTGATGCTTCTCTTTTTTTGAATAATGTATTTCAAGCCACAGTTACTATCTAGTTTTTATAGGTCTACATACTGCAGTCGAAATTTACGTTTCACTGACCTTGAGAATTGGACTTACTTTCTTGTTAAACTTAAATATAGTTTTAATGGAAGCTTTTCTTAAAATGTTGGCAATCCTGTCTGTAACCCCTTTTACATATGGTAGAAGTCACAGTTGTCTTTCTACTGGGGGTCTTCTGATAACGCTGGAGGGAAGCAGGCATCTGGTTCTGATGAAGAGCATTCTTCACCTATCAAAGCTCGTCCCTTAGGTGTTCAGCGTCGCAAGTTGATGGGCTTTTTGATATAAAGATTTGCCAATGGTAGAAAAATGTGTAGGATGGTGGTAAGATTCACTATTGAAGTATGTGAGTATGGTTTCTTCGTTAGCTAACTTAAGATCTTTCAGCCCAGAAACAAAAAGGTAAGAATCCTTGACATATTGACCCAGTTTAGCTAACTATTGAAGATACAGTCAGCTTAGTCTTATTGTGCATTTTCGGGGACCCATATAATTTGGGACATTTTACACAACTAGTTACGAGGGATTTAATGTTGCATATCTTACGTTTCTTTTATTCGTCTTCTGCAACACCTACGTTTCGCTGCCGTTTATGAGCGTCGGTCGTCAGCATTGCACATTGTATCCAAGTGTGCAGTTATTCAGTCATTTCACGGTCTCATCAATGCATCTAAGGCACCATTAAGTAAGTTACGGGCAGAAATACGCCTAAGTGTCTTTTCTTCATTTCTTGCAAATAGAAGTACAGGCTCGGTCCTTCTTTGAGAGAGGATTTTCCTTGAGAAAGAATTTTCCCCCGCATGTCATTTCTACAGGTTTATGCAGATGGCAGAGTATGCATTTTTATTGATTTCAATTTAAAATCGATTACAATTTTCTTTAATAGTAGCTGCTATTGTTTCCTTAAAATTTTTAACATTAATTTCAATACTATGTATCGATTTAAATTAAAAGTCGATTATAATTTTCTTTAACAGGAACACTGTTAATGTTTTTTCAATGCCGTCATATGACGTATGACGCATTCTTATACTAGATTACTAGAATCAATTGTAATTTGTATTTTAGTTGCTTAGGCGTATCCTGTGAATTTAAGCGCAATATTTATTTAATTCTTACGTAACTATCAATTTTCGTTATCTTGTGAACACAATAAGTAAATATTTAACATAGAAATGGCGACACCGCCGATATACAGTCCGGTAAGTAAAAGATCTATTTTGTGCTTAAACGTATATATTATAGGTAATATTGTTTTTATTACGTCTTTTACATAGCAATGGGCGTTTCTTTGATAACGGCAATCTATTAATGCCGTATATACAATCAATATGAACGAATTATCGCCTTGTGTAAATAAATGCTAGAAGGGTCGACATTAACTCTTTACAACATTGTTACTAAAGTTTTCAAGGTTTCTATCTTATAAGTGACAAGATCACGTTATTTTCTTTTTTTTTTTAAGTTTTCCTCTTTAAAATTCCATTTGATAACAGTGCTATTAGTATTATATCCATTTAAAACTAATTAGTGTTAAGTAAATAAAGATATTGTAATCAATGTTTAGCTTCGAAATATTTGTTAGTAATTCAAAAGATAAAATGTATATTTTAAATATATTATTGAATTCTTTTAAATTTATTATGCTAATATTATAATTATAAAGATGAAGAGCTTTTTGGGTTGGATGTGCTAATCTCTGGAATTGAAAAAATCCCCCTATGTTAGTTAGTCTATTTATCGAGGAAGGCTACAGACTATATTACATCACTTAAATGACTTCAGATTTACTTCCTGGTCTTAAATTGTGTCATGTCACACATAATGAGTAGTCATTTCCTTTTGTCCACATGGGTGAGCCTTATGAGATATTTCAAGCTTATTGTATACCTGCTTTTGTCCACGATAAAAGCAAGTATACAATAAGCTTGAAATATCTTATAAGACTTTTTGTAGTTAAACATTTACACTTTTAGTATATTTTCAATTATTGTTATAATATTGTGCAAGTTGACACAAAATAAAGTAAAGTTTGTGATATATTTAGATTGATTTCATGATTTCATGATTTATGGCATTTTGAGCGTGCCAATTGAGCCCAATTTATGTTGCCAATGTCACATTGTATGGAATACACATGAAGGAAATTGACCAGTAAAAAAATAGATAACTATACACAATTTAAAAATAGATTCAGTTTAAGTATGTAATATATTTATAGTATATACACAGCATATTAGATGACATGTTTATATGAAAGGGTGAATGTGACATGTTGCAAAACACAAATTTGAAAATATTTGATGTAAAGTTACCAAGCAACAATTTAAAGGTATGAAACAATGTTTTCTATTATAAAAGATTTTTTTATTAAAAAAAAAAACAGCTTCACCTGTATCCTGTACACAGCAGGGTAGGCAGAGAGAACCTAGTGTTAAGACACACTGTTCCCCACTTTCCACTGGGTTCTGGAGGTATTGGGTGTTGAGTGGCGGAACTCAATGCCGCACTTTGCCTCTACACCAGAGTGAAGAAATGAAAATATAAATGTAAGAAAATATTTTATCTCCTCGAGTGGGGGTTGAACCCACAACCAGTTGATTTTACAGTCACACTCTGTGCCCCTGTGCCACAACTGGCCTCATTTTTTTTATTAGTTTACTAAAATTTTATTAGGACAGGTCATTTCAATAATATAAAAATAATCTTAATAAATCTACCTATATTTGTTTATATTATACATAAGAAACTCAATTACCCTGATAAATTACAGTGCTTGAGCTTTCTTATAACCAAATATTCTAATAGTCTAATGTATGAAAAATAGTGTGCTTAAATAGTATATAGATAATGTGTTGTATAAATATGTGAACAATATTTTTTTATCTGTCGACCATTTTAAATAACATAGAATTTTGTGAAAATTTTACTTCCAACGAAAAAAAGTTTGTTAAATTCTATAGTCGAGCTGTATATATATGTATATATATACTCTTAATTAAATCATCAAAATACTCTTATTTAAATAAAAGCAAAAAAAATCCAAAATAAACTTTATAAGTATTAGCAATATAAAGTTATTTGTGTGAGTTAATCTGTACAAAATATGGCCATTAAGATTTATTTTATTGCTTCAATTACCATTATTTTGTGTATAAAATACTTAGTTACTAAGGATGTTGTGTTTTCTAAGTATCAAATTTTAAAAATGAACAAAAAGAAACTGCCTCACACCTTTCTACATAGCAGTTTCCTATTTTCTACCTTTCCTAGTTTAGTCAAAGCCAAGAAATGATAATAACTTTAATATAATTCCCTGAATAGATATCAAACCTACAATCTATGTGTATAGTCATATGCTGCGTTGTCGATTCGAGTCGAGTCGATTTTGTAATCATAATTCAGGTTTTTATACGTAACAAGAATCTTTATGGAATTACAAAACAATTTTCCTCCTGGTATTTTTATTCTGTATTCCACGCAAATTCGTTTCCGTAGTCCAAGGGAAATAACTACTCGTTGTGTATTCCAAGTGCGGGAGGTGACTAACCGCAGGTATAATGGGTTATAGCCTTCCTCGATAAAACTAGACTGTATAGTGTATACTATCGAACACAAAGTAATTTTTAATTCGAATTAGTAGTTCCTAATATTATAAGTAAAATAGCCGTCGTGACACAGCGATGCGGCGTTAGACTAACTGTGTTAACGCGACGGTTATGGGTGCGATTCTCAATGGGAAGAATACATTATTTTTACTTTTTCAAAGCGTTGAGTTACGTCACTCAACACGCAATGTCTAATTTTTTTTCTTTTTAGGCGATACCATGCGTGCATCCTATACCAGGGGGCCTGTTCCCCGGACGCATGATCAGATTTCAGGGCAGCGTGCCACCAGGTGCCCAAAGGTATGCATTATATTGCTTTTACTAGTAATTATTATAGTTTTTGTTACAGGTGTGGGTTAAATTCCCCACGGAGTAACAAAATATTTTCATTTTTATTCTTTCGTAAACAGAGCAATGCGTTGAGTTTCGCCACTCAACCAGCAATGTCTTGAAACATCGACGGAAAGTGGGGAACGTAGTGTTTTAACACTACTGCAACACTACCTTGCTATTTGCGAGATACAGAGTGAAAAATATTTAATTGTTTCAGAATTTAAAAACATTATCGTAGTGTACCTATAAAATATATGAATTTGTACAGAGGCTGTAGACAAAATTGAATGGTCTTTTTTGTAAACGTTATTGAATCTACTACAGATCTTAAGTTTATGCCTTACAGTTGAGGAAAACTGAAGCAAGAAACTGCGGGGTTATTTTTTTCAAAGTAATTCGATAATCGCTCATTTACCTGATCTAGGCAGATAAAATTGGATTTTATATATATTTTTCACCCAGTGGTTTTCCCGGATTTATTAAGACAACTTGCACTTGATTTCCGTCTATAAAGCTACGTCTGTTAAATAGTTGGGAACTATAAACAAATAAATAACATAGCATTAGATAATCGTTACATTAATATTTTTTTTAGCTTCACCACCTTTGTTAAGACATTCCGTTCTCGTTCTCTCCATTAACACATTTTGGTTCCCATTTTATGTCAAATTTTTGAGGCATTATGTGTTGTAACGTGGCGTAACTTAACGCCACGCTATGCCTCGTTACCAGAGCGAGGAAATGAAAATATTAAATATTTAATTTCCTCGAGTGGGAATTGATTTCACAACCGTGGCACGCTTGTGTCCCTGCATTACAGCGGCCTCTATTAGTGTATTTTTTTTTAAACCAATAATAAAAATTAGAGTGAAGTGAACACTGAATGTGAGTGTGTGAATGTCACAAAAAATTGGGTGCTGGATGGAGAGCAGATTGTTTTGGCACTAGATTCTCTCTGCTTACCCTGATATAAAGAAAAAGGCGTAAGCTACTAAAAATACAGATACTTAGTAAAATCCGTTATTCCCCTCTAGGTTCGCGATTAATCTCCAATGTGGTCCCAATACTGACCCCCGGGACGACATCGCCCTCCATCTTAACTTCCGTTTCATAGAGATGTGTGTAGTTCGTAACCATCTCACGACGATGAACTGGGGGGTCGAAGAGACCAGCGGAGGGATGCCCCTGGTCCGGGGGGAGTCGTTTGAGGCCCTTGTCCTTTGTGAGCATCAGTCGATTAAGGTAAGTTAATTTTCGGGTTCCGTAGCTTAAACAAAAAAAACGGAAACCTTATTTTATTCGTGGTTGTCCGTCTGTCAAGACTATTTATTCCAAGTTCGCGTATCAAGTTGAAATTCATAGCAAATATTTCGCTCTAAGGTCCCTATGGAAGGAATTTCACACAAATTCACACGATTGTTCGTTTTCTTAATCACTTGGCGACGACAATGAACTGGAGAAAAGCTATTAAGTTTAGTTTTAGTTCATTCTTATTCTTACCATTAACCATGAATACAGTGATTCACTCACTCACTCTATTATCTTACTCATCGATAACACTTTAGGTTGATTTTTCTAAAAAAAATAAAGAAAAACTGTATTTTTTGGTTACTATAAAGTTATTCGTTAATTATTTATGTCGTTTTTTTACCAGAGTATAAGTTATATTACATAGAAATGTACGTATATGTTTACATAATTATGAGTGTAATTGACACTTGCACCAGAAATAGTCATATCTGTTAATTTGTATACATTACAATATGTCGAATGAATAAATAAATATTAAACATTGAAAACAAAAAACATTAACTGCCCTTGAGTGGCAGTTAATTTTTTTGTGCCCCTCAAGGGCAGTTATTTTTTTTTGTTTCTTCGGTCTGGTAAAACAAAGAGTAGCGGTAAGTTATGCTATTTTAAGCATCTATTGTTTCTTAAATTGACGGAAAGTAGTGACTGTAGTGTCTTTTTTGTACTTTTTTCTAAGGTGGCGCTAAACGGCGTTCATTTCTGCGAGTTCCCCCACCGTGTGCCATTCCAGCGTATCTCCCATTTCACTATCGATGGCGATGTTATGATACAATTTGTAGGGTTTGAAGGTGCCCAGCCACCACCCAGCCAGATGTACATGGTGAGTTCAAGGTCTAAGTCTAGATATTTTTCTAGGAATATATATCAGAATTATATTGAATAAAATTTAAGATAGAAAATAAATATGTATCAACAAAAAAACTCGTAAATGTAAAAGCAATTGAAAATAGTGAAAAGTGACGTAACCCAAAATTTCGAGCTTACAGACGCAGGCTTGTGCCCTTGGGCCACGACTGGCCTCCCGACATGTAAATACAATACAAATATGTATAATTGAAAGGAACTAATACCGGCTTTTTTCACTTTTGAAGTATTTTTAGGTGTTTTATAGTACTGTAAAAATAACTTCATAAACATATTTCTCTTTAATTAATCATATTTTTTTTTTCATTTCTAATTTTTTTATCAAATTTCAAGATTTTTTTATAAAAATTGTATTTTTTCCCTATATTAGTCTGAACCTCCGAACTATGGGGCATATGGGGCACCACCGTCCTACGGAGCCCCAGGATATGGGGCACCTCAGGGTGAGTTGAGAAATTTATAAGTATTTATATTTATATATAGATTTGCGATTATATTATATTTACTTGTAAATAGTTTTTACTAATTGGTTCGGTTGTGTAATAATTTTTATTATGAGTGATTTTTTTAGGGTTGGATTAGACGATTATTTAAAAAATGTAAGAAATGAATGTTTTTTGATAAATGTAATTAATTATTGCACAACATTTGGTCCATTAATCCTACTATACAAAATAATATAAATGTCATGATTTTAAGCCCTTAAAAAAACTCAGTAAAATAAACATTTATTAATTTATTAAATTGAATATGAAATGTCTTTTTATTTGTCTTTGTGTCTGACTGCAAGGTCTGTATTGTTTTTTATTTAAATTACTTCAGAAACGCCTGTGTTTTGAATATTCAAAACAGGTGATTCTGAAATATTTTATTAAGACAAATAATGCAGAGTGACCTGTCACTAGATTCTTTTTTATTACACCAATAATATGGGGGAAATATGTTAAGTAAAAAAGTAACAAATATTAATAATACATAAAGATGAACGGTATGAGGCAAAAAGAAAGATTTCTCTTTCAAAATGACATTTTTGTATAAATCGGATTGAAGTTCTGTAATAGCTAACTAATGTAGATAGTTTAGTACGCTAAAAGGCTTTGCTTTTTTCTTCATATATAGTTTATTTAATACTAGTAGTAGAATTTAACCGTATATTTGGTATAAATATGTTGCTATATTGCATCTCTAGAATGAAATATTCTAAATCTTATGCAAATATTTTCGTTCTAAATGTGATGGCAATAACATATTTAAAAAAATGCAATATTAACAAAATTTCAAAATTCTAAAACTTTGGTAATCCATTGTTGGTATGGTCATAAAAATCAAATAAAAAAATATGAAAAAAAAGAAAAAAATAACACTAAATCATATATCGTTGAACGGTATCTAATTTGTAAGCATAATAAACGTATTTAAAAAAAAATAACAATCTTGGCAAACATATTTATTTGATTTTACGTGCATCGCAACTCTTTTGACATTTTTGTTAAAAGCTATTCTATAATTGAATTCTGCGAACAATTGGCGGGAAAAGGAAGCCATGCATGATCTCATTATATATCTTTTTGTGCGCTTTTTCGGATATACATTTCTGTTATACTAAATTATTAAATTTAAAAAACTAACACGACTAATAATTTTATTCTCATATATATTTTTTTCTTTAAAATTGTGTTAAATTTAGTGAAAATATTTAATGAATGGGTGAGTTTTATCATAATATTTTTCTATTGGTAATTTGGATTTTTTTTTTGTTTTTGGTGGTGGTGTATAATTATTTTTTATTGATATACTTTTATAAATTTGGTTAACATTAATATTTTGAAATATAACATTATATCTGTATATATATACCTGCAGTGATGAGTGTCGCCACTCAACACGCAATGCCTCGGAATTTGGCGGAAAATGGGAAACGGAAGTGTCTTACAATGTAAACTACAATGCTTGGATATTTTTATAAGCTTGTATATTTTTTATGAATTTAGACTACTCTCTAACAAATACCTTAAAATTAATATTTATTATAAAAACATATCGTGATATGGGTCATTCTACAACAGTTGGGCGACTTTTACCTTCAAGGTAGCTACACATTTTTTGAAGAAAAGTAGTTTTTTTGATATGGGGAGGGAAATAATCTAATACTAAAACTATTTTAAATCGGGCCAGTAACTTTCTTTACTGATTAAAAGACAAAATTCTTATGATGTCTTAGATTTATTACAAATATCTTAATATCTTATAATGGCACTTATATCTTAGGTTCAAATGACATTTATAACAATATTGATTTATTAAGAAATATTGAGCGAAACATATCTTATACGGAGCGTATACGGAGCTAGATGGGATTCAGATAGTTGCAATCGCTTGATTGTAGACGAGGCTCTGATAAATCACTTTGAAGCTAGTGATAGTGATGGCAGCCAGAATCTTCTGAACAAAGGAGATTCTTTTAAAGAGAAATGCCAATCAGTTACCCTGTATAGACCGAGAGAACCTGTTCGAAATGTGCTACCGCAGACCGCCACAGGTTTGCCACACACTAGCCAGAACTTGTTAAGTACTCAAAGAACTCCCATGGACGTCGTGACGTCTTACGAGAGATATACTCCGGAATATACTCTTCACAAAAGACAGTACGCTCCTTTTATGTTAAAAAACATCAAGGTGACACCAGTACCGAGAGATCTGGAAGATACTCATCTGTCAGAGTGTCTTCAACTCACCTTCATACAGGACGGGAAAGTATCCATTACCAACCAGGGATGAGTAAGAGAAACGAGCTCCAATGTAGTAACGATCCATGAGGCACAAGGTTTGACCAGCGCGACTGCCATAATAGTAAAAAGCGACTCGATTATGTTACAGTCGTGGAGATTTCGCGACACATCGATATCTGCTTATTTGTAAGTGCCGTGTTGTTTTCATCTGAAGTGATAAAAGTAATGTTTACCTACCAATAGACCTAACATAAAGTCACCAGTACCATAATAACACGTCAGTCTGTTGTCGGAGTATCGGACATAGGACTGACGCCACGGTACTGACGGATTAGACACAAATTCTGGGTATCAAAGCCAAGTGTTTTTACTGGTCAATTTCCTGAGTAGGATGCATTATTTAAACAAAACACAAATACTTATAATGAAGTTATAGTAAAATATATTAAAACTAGTGGGCACGCACAGCTTCGCCCGCGTATTTGCACCCTTAGGGGTGACTTCTAAAAAAACCACGAAACACGTGTTCAATAAAATATTTTAAACAGTATGAATTAAATTTTTTATAAAAATCTGTGGCGATTTAAAGATTTTTCCGTATAAATTTTCAACCCCTTATTTGAACCCTTAAGGGGTGAATTCTAAAAAACTATGAAACACGTGTTCAATGAAATATTTTTAAGTCTGAATTTCAAATTTTATAAAAATCGGTGTCGATTTAATTTTTTTTCCATACAAACTTTCAACCTCAATTTCATCCCTTTAGGATTAAAATTTTTCAAAACCCCTTCTTAGTGGATGTCCAGATTATGAAAATAAACATCTGTCCAAATTTCACGTTTCTACCATCAGCGGTTACGGCTGTGCGTGCATCTTACCTCAGTCAGTCAGTACGTGTCCTTTTATATACAGGATGGAAGTGACAGCACCACATTAAATGAAACCACAGTTTTAACTACTCTATAAAAGCCTAATATAATTCAGAAAAAAATAAATTCCCAAAAATGAAAAAGTTTTTTTTTCAAACAAAATAAATAATAAAATTGTCATTTTAAAACAAAACGCCATTTGTAAGGATGACGCACGCACACATAAACCTATCAAAGGAACACCGCCGCACACGCCTCATTTCGAAATCGAGTCGTATGTGTTGGCGATAAAGTTCAAAGTTGTTTAACCTTTAGTAGTATTTTTGTAGTAGTCAGTGTTTGTGTTATTGGGATCTATACGTAATCGCGTCACACGAAATACAGGTATGGATAAAAATTGTGAAATGAAAAAAAATCCTACGTCCAAACTGTTGAGGCATCTTGATTAATTTCTTTAGGTATAGGTTTGAAATATTTTACCCTATATGCTGTTTCCGTAAATGGAGCGCTGCCTCTTCCAACCTGTATATAGATAAGTTAATAATTACTCATCGCGGTACTGAAATATTGTCTGGCACCACGCTATCCCGCCTCTGCTGGCCCACTAACACTTTTAACTGGCGGCCTAACAAATTGGGTGTCTAAAGATAATTTCACTACGTAGTACCATAAACAGATCGAGGACTTGGTGTATGATCTTAGATAATTTGCGAGAAATTTGAATTTTAATATTGAACTCAGAATTGACGAGTAAAATTGAACACAAAGTATAACAATACGATCTATTGTGTAATTTGGGAGTTCCGACACTCGTATCTATAACTTGAAATTAAAATAAAATACCAACATTTAGTGGACAGCCAAAAGTAACTTTAATGCAAGTTACTTGAAATATTAAGAAATATTTATATAATTTAAGTAAATATGTGTTTTATCGATTGATGACAATTCTAGTCGCCCAGCTTTTGTAGAAGTACCCATATTACAAGTTTTATTTTCTTATAATCAAACTAGCAAGCTTCTGTGTCTTCGGTGTTTGTTCTTTGCTCTTTTTTAAATTATTTTTCACGCTTTTTTTTCATTTTAGCAATATATATTTTTTTATTTTTCGCAGGCTTCTATTAAACTGCTCAAGCGTAAGCGGTATTCGATACATGTTTATACGTATGTACAATTCTGATTTGTAACATTTTCCTAAATTTCAAAAAAATAATTTTTTTTTTCCTTTTTTTTATAAAATCAGCTTCATGCTGTATCCCGCACACAGCAGGGTAGGCAGAGGGACCCTAGTGTTAAGACACTCCGTTCCCCACTTTCTGCCGAATTCTGGAGGCATTGCGTGTTGAGTGGCAGAATTCAACGCCGCGCTTAACCTCGACACCCGAGCGAAGAAATGGAAATATAAATTTAAGTAAATATTTCATCTCCTCGACTGGGGATCGAACCCACAACCAGTTGGTTTTACAGACACACTTCGTGCCACGAATATAGAATAAATAAAAATTACGATTGTTATTATTTTTTGCTAAACTTTGGTTCCCTCTGCCTACCCTGTTGTGTGCAGGATACAGTGTGAAACTGGTCTAATTTTTTTGTTTTAAATATTTTTTTATATAAATATGAATATGATATGAATTAATTTTTTAAGCAAAAATCTTAGTGATTTTTTGTGTCTACATTTAATAAGCTAAATTATCATTTTTGAAATAACTTCCTAGAATTCATGAAAAATATTTTTTACAGGTGCATTGTGAATCGACGTCGAAACATTATTTATTATTAAGCCTAAAATATTTTTAGCATTTTTCTTCTTTACAAAATCTATTTACATTTTATAATCTAATTGTAATGCGTATTTTTCATTTGTGTATATTATTTTTTGTATTATTTTTGTGCACGTTTAAAGTATTGTAGTTATGTTTAAATTAAATATGATTTAAGAGTGAGAATAAAAATTTAAAAAAATATGCCAAAAAATTTTTTTTTACTTTTGGTTAAGTAGTGTTCATATGCGTAACCTTATAATTTGTTAGCCAAAAATTTAAGTTAAAGCTTAAAATAAAAAAAATCTATGTAATGCATATATATTGAAATAAAATATATATTGAATAATTTATGTTACACAACCATTTTTTTTAAAGATAATAAAAAATTACTTTTATTATTAATCGGTCCTATTAATGTTAATTAGAGTTGCTTGCACTAAAATGGCCTAACTCTATTCTTTTTTTTCTTAAATCTGAAAAAGAAAAACTGTTTAATGTTCATTATTATATATTTAATCAAAAGAAAAAATATATTTCGTTATATAAATTAATATTGATTATTACCAATTCAAATTTCCAATTCTTGTTTTTTTTTTTTTTTTTCGTTCGTTTTTGCCAAAATATATATTAATTTAGGAAAACGTACAACTTAGTTATGTCGTTATAAATCAATAAAATAAATTAAATTAATAAGTAGTCGCCGTAAAAATGTGGCTAGTATTTATTTGACGATTTCTTTTTTATATATTTATAATAGTGATGTGCCTTTTAATCTTGTTGCATTTTTTAGATAAAGCTATAATACAAATGTTTATGTAAACTTTGTGGTGGTTAATAAAAATATTGATTGTATTTTTCGCGTTGTTTTATTTGTATCCGTGTTTTTTTTGGTATGTTACTTTATTTAAACAGAAAAACTGAATAATATTAAAGTTATTGTTTTTTTTTTAAATATTATTTGGAAATTATCTTTTTTTTTTATTAAATTTCCGCCACTAAACCCGAAAATTAATCATTGCGTAGGGAAAAAAGTGCCTTAATACTAGATTCTCTCTGCCTACCCTGTTATACGCAGGAAACCCGATTTTGTGAGCGTAATAAAAATAGCATTTGTTTTTTTTTTCAGGAGGAGGTTTTGCAGGAGGCGTGGTAAGTGAAAGTTATATCATTAAACATTTTATAGACCATGGAGTGCCCTGTCCTTTACTGTAAAAGTAATGGATGTGGGTTCGATATACACAAATTATTTTTATTTGTCTGGTAAGAGAAAGCGGCGTTAGGTTCCGTTACCAAACATGGTACGTAACTAACTACGATCGGAAAGTACACAATATATCTCTACCATTTTTTTGATCTATTGAAAAATATTTAATTTAAATGTTTAATTCTTCAGATAAATCCTTAAAATAAATATTTTTT
The DNA here is from genome assembly GCA_013421005.1 of Heliconius erato x Heliconius himera. NCBI lineage: Eukaryota > Metazoa > Arthropoda > Insecta > Lepidoptera > Nymphalidae > Heliconius > Heliconius erato x Heliconius himera. Next base: position 14,655 of record JAATLQ010038623.1, read on the forward strand.
TTTAGCTCTCAATTTTGATTTTAACCTCTTCCTTTAACGTTTCAAAAATATGTAATTACTGGAAATGTATATAACATACGTATGTACTAAGAGAGAGAGTATATCATTGTAGTGTTTTTAAGTGTGGTGTTAGCCTTGTAGTTAACAGTTTCTATAGAAACTTATACAAAACAAAACTGCTCTAAATCGATATTTGATAAGAAACCAGACGACCTTGAGAAAAAATGATTCTAATTAACTCATTATATATATATTTTATATTATATATTATATTTTCATTGTTTAATTATTTTTAAAGAACCCTTATAAGCCAAGGTCTGTTCTCCGCATTTTGACAATTTAGAGACCGCATCATACTGTATTCACTGTTGTATGGCGGAGTTTAACGCCGTGTTTTGTCATATCAGACCAAAGAAATTCCCTGATTGTAAATTGAACCTACAATCATCGTTGCAGCTAGCTACTATCATGACGTAGTCTAATTAGCTTACTCTATATAAAAATTTGGGTTAATATCGTAATTAACAAATTGAATTTAAATACAAATTATTAACAAATTACATATTGTTATATTTATGTAAATATAATTACGATACTATTAAGTAGAGGTCATTTTAATTTCCCCGCTCTGGTAAAACGATGCGCGGCGTTCGGTACCGCTACCAGACACAAAATGATAAATTTGAGCAAAAATGGAAACTGAATCCCTTTATAGATGCTAGTTTCTTTCTGCCTGCTACATATTCGTATATGCGGGATAAAGCGTAAAGCTGAAATAAGGTAGATGCCGCCGTGACGAACGTCGATCAACAAATTCTAGGTGTCTCCATAATGTATGACTAATGCTTGATGATAAATAGAAAAGCATTTGCGTCATATTCTCATTTGGATTAAGTTGTTTTTTTTAATTCTAACCTTTAAAGTTTGCTAAGGAAATATATTTTTACTATATTGTTCAATTAATCATATAAAAGCTAAAAATATAAATAATACAACAGTTGTCAGGTGTTTCAGTCAATGGAATGTTTGTCTATACCGTGAATATATCAATTTCTGCGGTCTAATAAGAAGCGTAATTTCTTTTACCTATCGTAATAACCAAAAAGTACGGCAAAAAATGTTTTAACACTATGTTTTCTTTACCTACCCCAATTTCTAAATATATTTTTTTCTTCTTAGCAGCCCCAAACCTACACTAGCCAATATGCCCCAGGAGTACAAAATGAACGTCGTGGCCTCGGTACGGGTGCGGCAGTGGGACTCGGTGTAGGGGCTCTTGCCGCTGGTGGCTTAGCGGGTTATGCCATGGCTGGAGGGTTCCGGAGTGATAGTCCCGAGCCAAGTGCGGTAAGCATTGTACGGTGCAGCTAATTTCAGGATGGCTACAACTCGTCGACCGTAGTATACTATAAGATAACTATAACGGTTTTTTTATTTTTGGTGTTTTGGAACGTAATTTCGTTGTTTTTGGCCTAGATTTTTATACTATGTTTATTCTTTGGCTGGAGAGTTTAGGAGAATTTGATGATCCTGAACCGAGGTTAAACTAATTTAGAATGAGTTCACAGTATAGAATTCAATCGTTGTGAAAAAGATATAGAATTTTTGGTGTTTTGGTACCGTATTTCCTCGTTTTATTAGCCTGAGCGATAATAATGCAGAACTTATAGTTAGCAAAGCCAAATCCTAATATGATCAAGTTTTTATAAGGGTGTTCAGTATTTTTGTGGGCGCAGTTATGTTTAGGTGTTAGGGGTCTTGCAGGCAGTGACTTCGTTATGCTGTTCCTGGAGGGTTCAAGAGTGATACTTCTGATCCAAGTGCGATAAAGAATTGTGCAGTTTAGGATAAGTTAAAAAAGTAATAAGCTTTTAGTTCTTGGACAAAAATATTTAGTTTTTAGTATTTTTCCTGTTTTGGTATTTCGTTGTTTTTAGGCCTCACCAGGACCTTCAGTTTTGTAGATCGTACCATCCACAAGGAAGCATACCACTATTTTAGACTAGGGGTTTGCAGGGTGAAGGGAGATTGACACCGGCGTCAATCTCGAGTCGGCCGCGATTCGAGATTGACGCCGCACACGAGTAGTATAATCAACATCAGACGGACCTCGAGCCGTCAGGTTACCTACTTAATTTTTAATTATTTTTTTTAATCTGTCCAGAAAATGTCAGCGTGTCTCATTTAAAAACGTACATGACGTATTTTTATTTTGTATTATTTATTATATTTGAATTTTTTTATATTCATGTTGGAAAACGACGCGTTGCAATGATTTGAGTGGTTATGTTTATTGACGGAGAATCTATTTTACATTTCATTTTAAAATCATTATTTCTCATAGGAAAATAATGAAGAAGAACAACAAGAGCCGTAATAATATTGGAAATTGATGTTATTCTAAATACTGGTTTCAATATTTTTTCTAATTACACAGTTTGTTCTGTTTTTTAATTGCGTATACTTATGCTAATTTAGTTTATTGTGTTTTGTATTATAATAAAAAAAATATTTTAATTGCTTTATAATATTGTATCTTTAAGTAAAGAAAAAAATAAAAACTTACTTAATTTTTTGTAATTTTTTTATTGTAACGATTTTTGTACAATAAAGTTCAAACCAAATATCAAATAATTATTCATAAAACATTACAAAGCAAAAAATTACACTTTTCACAATTTTTTTACCACATTTAACTGAAATCACATGTCACAATAATTACCTACATGAATATTACAAAATGTAAGTATAATTTATATTATTTTAAATTAAATTATTAAGCAAATATAAGTATCATTTAATATAAATTACAGTAGAGCATCCTACTTGTCCAAAGTCCCACTCATCATTGCGTAACGACAAAATTATAAATATTGCTTGCACACTTTGCTGGAAGCGATTGGAAGAATAACTGGGGTGCTTTTTCGTGGATGGTCGATCTTTAGCAATTTTAGTACAGAACTTACAGCATGATGTAAAAAGGAAGATAAGATTAGATAAAAGAAGAGGAGGCGCGGCACTCTAATGGGTCTAGGTGTGCTTCTTGTTGCTGAGCGGACCATGCTATTCCTGGAACGTCCAGGGGTGATGGTTTCAGAGGATCAGTTCCTAGTTGTATAAATAATTAATGTTGTTTTGGCATGATAGTTAGATGTTATAGTATAGAGAAAGGTCTAGGATATGGTTAAATTTTACTAAGAAATTTAGGTACAGCCTCAGCGGAGCGGTAGTACAAACGCTTAATTTAAGTAAAGTTCCCTAAAACAAAAATGTGACTGTATTCTAATTATTTATCTAATAAGACTTTTGAGGCCAGTCGTGGCGCAGGGGCACAAGCGTGTGAAGTGTAAACGCAACAGGTTTTGTGGTTCGAATCTCACTCGAGGAAATGAATGATGACATTTAATATTTTTTTTACCATTACAGGTGGAAATAACTGACTTTGCTGACGATTGGATGGAATAAGCGTATGCCTTAACTAGATATTACATCAAAACGTAGACATTACATTATATGTATCAATTTATGAAAAAAAAATGGCGATAATAATTATGAATTTTTAGATTATGTTAGCCTAATTTAAATCTATGTATTAAAAAACCTATTTAATTTCCGAAATTTCTGGTCTATAAATTTCTAACAATTTTTTCAGTGAAAGAGATAAAATTATAAGTGTTTCATTCACTCAGCCTAAGAATAAGACCATCTACTTTAAAAAAAATCGTTAACCAGTTTAAACTTATTTAATTACTTCTTTGAATTTTTAAAGAATAAAAATCAATTTTAAATATTTTTAAAAAGTAATTGCATATAATATAATATCTATGTACAAAATAATAATAAACATTTATTTTTAACTGTGTTTAAAAAAAGTCGTATTTAAGTCTATTTAAATTTTTATATTCTATTTCTAGCTAAAGATTTATTATCTGTTGTCAAAATTAAAATATATATTTACGTTGACTTTTGAGATGTATTTAGTAGATATATATTGTATGATAAATGTTGCGGTTTTGGGACAAATTAAAAAAAGTATATATATGTAATTTTTTAATATTTTATCGCGCTCGAAAAATCGATTGAAAAAGCCAATATTTTTTATTAATAAATGATTTTTTCATTTACTTAAGTAACGTTTTTTATTGTTGTTTTATTATTGTTAATACGAAGTCTATTGTTTATTTAATTAAATTTATTTCGCAGAATTTAATATTTTATAAATTTTATTATACTTAATTTTTTAGATTTTTTTAAAATTTGAAATATTAAAGCTAAAGTGAACTGTGTAGTGCCTGAAATGCCTTTTGAAAATAATAACAATATAACTATTAAATTATCTTCTAAAAATATGTAAAATTGCGAAAATATATTTTCAAATGTTTTTTTTTATATTCTACAAAAATGGCAGCTTATTTTTTATTTATAAGTTATTTTACAGGAACAAGTTGTACAGATTATAAAATTTATTTGTTACCTTTTTTTTTAATTTTATCAAAAGAGGCCATTGAAAAGTACTATATTGATAGTTTTTTTAAGTGAATCCAGTGAGTTAATTATTTTTTAAGTTATATATTGTATAATTTAAACATTTATGCAAAAATAAATGAATGTATAAGTAAATTTGGTTTTTTATTTACTGAAACAACTAAGTACTAGTTGTCGCTGTACTTCTATGTGGCTTCGCAGTGATGCTTTTAATGATTGTCGATAACTATTTAAATGAAATAAATAAATAAAGGAACTACGATAAGTTCAAGAGAATGAAAATAAGATTTTGTAATATAGGTATACCAAAATGATCATCGTTTTTTAAATATAAATTCGTGACTCTAAACTCTGTAGTCGATCCTTCATGTCTGAAGATCGTGGTCAGCATCAGGATTACAGCTGGAGCAGACTGCAGTCTGCTTCCACCGGTTTCTACCCAGCACTTCTCTAATAACCGTATAAGATGTAAAAGATTAAAAAATTAAAATTAAATTAGCTTCACGCTGTATCCCACACACAGCAGGGTACCTGAGAACCTAGTGTTAAGACACTCCGTTCCCCACTTTCTGCTGAATTCTGGAGGCATTGCGTGTTGAGTGGCAGAATTCAATGCCGCGCTTAACCTCGACACCAGAGCTAAGAAATGGAAATATAATTTTAAGTAAATATTTCATCTCCTCGAGTGGGGATCGAACCCACAACCAGTCGGTTTTGCAGTCACAACTCGTGCCGCTGCGCCACGACCGGCCTCAAAAGGACCGGCCGGGTAAAAGATGAGGATTCCATAATTTGACCGGCCCATTAAGATGGTGAACGACGGCGCCGTCTTTAGCGTTCGGTATTTTCAACTACAATCAAATTTTCCATACTGACGTTGCTTCTGCGCCTTGTGCGGCCGAAATATGATAAAACACGTTGTTGGCATATATTGACAAGCGAATTTTTATTTGGATCTGCGTTAGAATCGATATATTGGTGCGTTTCGCTATCCAGGATAATTTTAGCATACGTTTTCAACGCAACATCTCGAATGCATCAATTCTGTCTTTCTCTTGCTAAGGTAGTCCATGTCTCTACTCCATATAGGAAGATAGGGAACACCAGTGCTCGTACCAATCTCATTTTTGTTTTGATACCACATAGCAGTTAACGTTATCTATGCCAGGAATGTATAATACCTGCATGCATTTCATAGTTTTCCGGCTCGATCCACTATCATCACTTTCGTTTTCGCTCTGTTCACTGTGAAACTGATATTTCTCTGGCTCGTTTTTGGAACAGGTCGTGCATGGCTTCCACAGATGCTGCCAGAGGAACGGTGTCATAAGTATATCGAATACATATATCTACAAACATAAGTATAGGTTAAAAACTGCTGTGGATAAAATGCAATCTTGAATCACCCCTTTTTCGTTTGGAACGTATATGAGTATTCATCATGCCTATCCTAATGAAGGAATGGTTCCCAGTGTACAGACTGAAATAGAGCAACGTGGTGTTTAGGCACTCCCATCTCGAGTAAAACATTCCACAACTTATTCCTATGTATACAAACAATTACTTAAGCGTAATCAATAAAGCATACGACCACGGGGCTGTTAAATTCCCTGATCTTCACAATTAATTGTCTTTAAGCAACTGCTCTTAAAAATATATGTACCAATTTTATAATTTAATAAAATAGTTTTTAAGTTTGTATGTGAAAGCTTAACAAAGAAACAAACAAACACTTTTGCATTAATATTGATAACAGATTTTTTTTATAATACATTTTAAATTAATAAGTTACCATACTTACATCTTTATCGGGCTACGTCGAAATTCTTATAAGCTTGTTACAACTTATTTATGTTGTTAACATAATTTTAATTAAAATATTTTAACAATCAATATTTACTCACTTAAATATAATTTTATAAAATTACTTTTTTGAAAAATTAAAAGATTAATTCTGAATTAAGTTTGAGCTCACAAACATCGCCGTTCATTTTTACTGGCAACGCCTATAGTTGTCGCCATAGAAACAATTTTACAAACAAATAAAACAAAATCACGCTCTAGTTGAAAAATGCTTTAGGGCTAGCTTTTAATTAGTATAAATATAAGAAAATACATAATGTCAGGCTTTAGCGGTTACGACAGCGAAGTTGTTGGTTTCGATAATGTTTCCGAACATAAGCGACCATCTACAACCACATCTGCTCAAACTACGGAATTCAGCGAGCTTGGGAACAGTACACAGACTTACACGTCTAAGGAAGTCGGCTGTATGGCTTACCCTGAGGATTTGAATTCTGTACCAAAAGACCAAACCGCTGAACTGAATGCATTCCTTAAAAGAGTAGTACCAGCCGTGATGGAACAGCTTGATCAGAATGATCGAGAATTTGTCACGTATTCATCAGATTCTGATGAAGAAGATGAAATCACAGCAAAGCTATTACAAGAGATCCACATCAAGGATGCCAGTGGTTCTGGTGATCATGGAACTGCTATTTTGTGTGTAACATGGAGCAGCGCTGGTAATTCTATAGCTGTTTCCATTGGTGCTATGCAGCATGAAACGTGGTGCCAGAATTCTGGTTTGATAAAAATATTCACGTATAAGAGAAGTGATGAAAAGTTTCTTCATTCCTTTGATGTGACAGAGAAGAACTGTGTGTCAGTTTTAAAGTATCATCCAACGGTAGCTGCTTTATTGGCGTATGGAACTGCATCTGGTGAGGTGGTTCTATGTAACTTGGCTGGTGGCAATATGGATGAAGGGGTCCAACTGACTTCTCCATCAGGGTGCCACGGGTCCAGGCGAGTGTCATCCTTAAAATGGGCAGACGCGTCCTTAGTGAACACGTTTTTGACAATGCAGATACATAGTAAAGGAAAACGTCGCGGTGCTGCTGATCAGGTTTTTTTTAATTTAATAATTATAATATTGATATTTATAATTCTTTTTAGCTTCACGCTGCATCCTACACGTTAAGACACTCCGTTCTTATTAAGACATTTTCAATGCCCACTTAAATGCCCTGAATTCTGGAAGCATTACGTGTTGAGTGGCGAAATTCAGCACGCAATGCCTCCAGAATTCAAGCCGCGTTTTGTTATCAGAGCGAGGAAATGGAAATATAAAATATTACGTCTCCTGGATTGGGAATTGGACCCACAACCTGTCGCGTTTAGAGTCGCACGCTTGTGTCCCTGCTCCACGACTGGCCTCGAAAATATAAACTATTTTGAAAGTATTATTATGGAAACTAAAACTTACTAAATATATAAGAATACTATTATATAATTTATTTAGGCAAACTACGGTGGTAGAATCCGTCACTCATTTCGCATTGTCTCTAAGTATCAAGACAGAAAAAGAAAGAAAAAAAGTGTCTTCTCAGCAGCGCTACAACAATATAAAAATTTTATATAGTAAGATTATAATAATATTACTATTATGTATACAGGTTCTGTTCTCGGCTGGTGAAGACGGAACCCTCAACGCATGGCAAGTGAACTCCAACCTCCAAGTTTTTGAGAATATAGTATGCTATAACATTAATAGTTCCCAGAATCTAGCGCCAGATATCACGTGCTTTGATTTCATAAAGAATTATCCATTACGTCCTGCTGATGAGAAAACTCCGGAAGTTTTTGTGGTGGGGACAAAGACTGGGAAGCTGTTTCTTTGCAACATCAAGGTTCAGGGAGTGGATCCAGTTTTCGAAGCACTGGAAGGTCACTCCACGTGTATTCTGGATGTTGCCTTCAGTGAACAACGGCCAGGCATATTTGTATCCATTTCCATGGATTCGGAGTTGAGGGTGTATGACGTAAACCAGTCGAGTCCTTTGAAGGTTTCTATCAAATTGTTTTTGTCTTGATAATTTATATATTTAAAGTTTTGAGTACCGTTCTTGAATTTGATGATTTGAGTTCTTGTATTCTAGATAGCGGCGTTTTGAGACGTCTCTTATTAATGTTTAATTGAATCTTACACGACATTTGTACCCTGATTTTGATTTCCACTCAAAAGAATATTCATTCTAGAAAAACCGATGAAACATAGATCGTACAATCTTTTAATACTAAGTAAAATCATGTATTACCTATATTTAAAAAAACTTCCTTTCCACCAGATCCTGTGTCTAGACTGTTCTATATCCACCATCAGCTGGTTGTCACCTCCCACTGTGGTGGTGGGTCTCTGTAATGCGCAAGAGTCTCTCCGTGTGTACAATGTTAACAGTGGCAAGATGGTGCCAGTTGCTGGCATCAGTGGTACTGATTGTGGTGGTGGTAGAGATGTTACATGTTTAGCTGTGAATATGTTTGGGTAAACGTTTAATATAGATTATTATAGATTATTACTTATAAGATCTTTACGGCGTACCAGCACATAGTATTTTCCACTCAGGAGAATGAATTATTTTAATTTCCTTGCTGTGGTAACAAGACAGCGCGGTATTAAATTCCATCACTCAACACGCAATTTCTTGAAAATTGGGCTGAGCGTGGGAAACTGAGTGTCTTGACATCAAGTTCCCTCTGCCTACACTGCTATATGCGGGATACAACGTGAAGTAAACAATAAATAAGTTTCTTATTTTGACGTAGTGGACAATATCTGAATAAATGCGATTGTTGTGGGTTTTACCTTCATTTATTCGTCCATATTGATGATCTAGCAAAAAAACGTGGCGTTGAACTTGACATAATATGTCGAAAATAGATGGAATGTGCAGAAAGTATCTTGTCAATAGTCTTTTGGCCTTCTCTGTACATTATTCGATTTTTTTTATTTTAAATGGAATCTTTTCCTACATTTTTAATTTTAATTTATGAAAAATATTATAAGTAGGCTAGTGCGCAGGGGCTATACGTGTTGCAAACGCGATAAATTGTGGATTCGACTCCCACTCTGGATAATGAATAATTTTTACTTTCTCGCTTTGATAACAAGGCAAAGTGCCGCATCGAGTGCTTCAACATGGTCGGTGCGTGGGGAACGGAGTGTCTTAACTCTAGGTTCCCTCTGCCTGTCCTGTTACACGCAGGATACAGCGTGATATTAAAGTAAATATTTTAAAAATTGGTTTACAGTTCTTGCCGTATCGCCGCCGGTACAGAGTCCGGGGGAGTCCGCATTTGGGAGTTCCCCGCGAGACGCTTGTATACCACAGATGATGATTTAGACTTTTAAATGTATTAAATAAAGACTGAATGTTAAGTAAATTACGTTTTTCGCTTTATTTAAAATAACATTTATTAAATAATTTTTCTTTTTTTTTTTCATAAAAATTGTAGATAACTGTTTTTATAAAATAATTGCATGTAATTTTATAGAAAGAATTCATTCTAAAATAGTTTTACTCATATTACTCTCGGCTCTACTGCTACTGAGCCTCAGAGAAACACCGTTTAACACGTTTTCTACCTATGTACGGATCTATTCTTGAGAACTTTCTGCTGGTGCAGTTCAGGTCTTTTTGGCTTCATATTCCATACATACACAACATAACTTGCACGAGCATAGTTTATATGAGGCCGATTTGGATCTCAAGCCACAGTGAACGTGTTAACTGATTTTTTATATTCCACCGGAACAAAAGAAAAAAAAACCTTGCCTTACTGCATCTATGTCACTTCTCACAAATCTCTATTCACTGATTAAGCCAGCTTACTAATGGGACTACAAAATATAGCCTGCATAACTTTATTGCTCATAGAAATGCCACCAAGTGAGCGCTTGTCTCTAGTTCCGTTGTGTCTCAATTAGTTGATTTATATATTTATAAATTAAACAACCTATAGTCGGAGTATTTTGGCTTGAGACAAAATGCAAACAAAGAAAACAAGGTTTCAATTTTTTATCACTTTTTTATTCTATATAGAAGGGTTTTCCATATACGTTTCTAGCAGTTAGCTGTACTGTTCTTATTTTGTCTTTTCTGAAAGCCTTACTCCATGATAAAAAAGCTGCTAATAGTATAATTTAAATAAATTATATTCATATTTGTTACTATATATTATATAATAATTTTTACTATATAATTTATTAATATTGAAATGTTTTGAAGTTTGAGAGTAAGGCGATTTAGATTTGCGTTTGGACGTTTTTACATTATTATTTAATAACGAATTATTAAAAATTAAGAAAATAATTAAAATACAAATCATACAATAAATTAAATAACAAAACATAACAAAAATAAAACACAATAATATAAAATATGTTTTTATTAGTTAAAATTACAACTAGGATGTATTCACAGTGGCCTCGTCACCTCGCGTTGTCTGCAACGGGAACTGAACTGGCACTCGGCTCGAGGCTCTTCTTTTTCAGTAACTGGATAAAATAAAATAAAAATCACTATAGAAAGTTTAGACGGAATTTGTTTTTTTTAAATTTCATCTTATATTTCTTTGTTTTTCTAGATATTGAATAAAATAGATAAGTGCGATAGTTGTGAGTTGGATTCCCACAAAGAAAATTAAATATTTTCATTTCCTTCTAATGACGACTCAATGTCTTGAAAATTGGATGTAATGTGGAAAATGGAGTGTCCTAACACTAGGTACCGTCTGAAGCGTGAAGATACATAATATACAAGTTATCACTCACTTGTCACTGTTTCGGTCTTCTGGAAGGCTCCGTGGCGGTGGGCGGCGGCGGGGGACCCTTCTTCTCCAGCTCTTCGAGGTAGCTGGTTATTATTTGCTGTCTTTCATCGGGTATGTGGTCCAGTGATGTGTATCTGATATATAAAAATATGTTATAGATATATGACACGCAGTACGCCCATAGTAAACGTGAGCAAATATATATAAAATTAATAAATTAATAATACAATTCATCGGATCCATCGTCCAACTAATGCCTCTAACGTGTTACAGAGTGTCGTTTCATACACAACGTGCGATTGTCGCCATACAAAGTCATTTGGTGTACTGATCGCTCGATCAGTTGACTTCTTAGTGTGAGCGCGGGTCACAAATTAGCAGTAAAATCGCAAAAAGCGCTCAAGTCAAAGGTTGTAATATTTTTTTAAGTTTTCATATTTTACCAACAGTCAAATTTTATTGTCTGTATCGTCTAACGCCCAGTATTAATAACCTATCTCCAACGTCAATCTTCGATTGCTCCATACATCTATCCAATCTCTAGATAGGATAGATATATGAAACAATCTAAGATTGACGTTGGAGATAGGTTATTAATATTGGGAGTAAGTTAACTTGATTTACATCTTTCTCACCTAACATCATGCGCTAGCTCCTCATGTAATGCAGTATTAGCTGCGGGATCGGCTCTGAGCGCTGCGCGGGATCGGTGCGTGATGGCGCGTGTTTCTAATAACAACTGTCTGAATGCCGTCTTGGCTGCACTCTGTTTGTCGCGCTGGTAGTCTCGGAACTCGCGTTCCATCTATAATTTTGGGTAAAAAAAGTTACTATATAGACAATTATTAATATTAGTGGTGACGCAGGGGAAAGCGTGCGGTGCGGTGAGGTCGATTTCTACACAAGTTAAAGAAATATTTTCATTTCCTCGCTCTGGTAACACATGTCTCAAGAACCCGGCGAAAAGTGAGAAACGGAGTGTCTTAATGGGAACGAAGTGTCTTAGCACTAAATTCCCAGGTTCCTCCTGCTCACACTACCGTGTGTGGAATATAGCGTGAAGCTAAAGAATTTTAAAATAATTGAAGTCTACAGCTCTAACAAAAAAAAAGAAAGCCACATCCATTATTGTATATATTTGTTAGGTTCACACTATACGCGGTCAGGCACGAACCTGCTGAGCGGAGCGGTAGACGGGCGCGGCGGCCACGTCCGCCATCTGCTTCTTGACGTCGCGCCAGTGCGCCGTGCAGCTCACGCCCAGCTCGCTCAGGAGGGCGCGCAGCTTGTCGCGCCGCTTGTTCGATAGGGAGCTGATGTGCTGGCCGAAGAGACGCTCCTAAAACGAAAATTATGGAAAATATATAACGAAGATATCAAATTGACATTGAAAGATGAACAAAATATATGTAATGATATTTTTTTTCAACATGAATTTAAGTATACTTGAATATCAGCTTCATACATATTGAATATTAAAAAAAATGATATCTTGGGGTATGGCTATTATATTTATTTTGATATTCCTAAATTAATTGTAACCTACTCTTAAATAAAAGTCAAATAAAAATAATATTTGTCCCGGTAATTTTAATATAATACCAAATATATGTTTTTTTTTGGAATTTCCATTTGAACCGAAAATACGAAAAAAAAAAACAGAGTACCAACCTTATCATCCTTGGTGAGTTCATCAGCCAAACTGTAACGGTGGTCTTTCTTCAACTGTTTCTTTGCCTCCCTCCACGCTAGGTCGGGGTTCCTTACCAGATCCGCAAGTAACGCGTTAAAATGCTTAAACAGAAAATATATATATTCTAATTAATTATGCTTCACGCTGTATCTTGCACATAGCAAGGTAGGCAGAGGGAACCTGGGAACCTAGTGATAAGACCCTCCGTTCACATTAATAAATTTTCGTTCCCCACTTTCCGCCGAATTCTGAGTAAGAATCATTTACTCGCCACATGTACACTGCCACTGCGCCTCATATTCTAAATATATTTTTTATAAAATCTTTTGAATTAGCTGATGGTTAGAAAAACAACAACTTGCTTTTACAATATAAGTGATATATTTTTAGCCCATGTCAAAATATGTACAAACATACATGTCTTTTTGTTTTTGTAGCTTCACGCTGTAACTCGCACACAGCACCTTGCTGTGTGCGGGTTACAGGCAGAGGGAACCTAGTGTTAAAAAACTCTGTTCCCCACTTTTCGTCGAGTTCAGGGGGCATTCCGTGTTGAGTGGCCAAACTCAACGTCGCGCCTTGCCTCGACATCAGAGCGAAGAAAATGTAAATAAATTTTAATTTCCTCGAGTGGGGATCGAATCCTCAACTAGTCGATTGAACAGTCACACTTTGTGCCCCTGCGCTACGACTAGCCTCAGATCAGGTGTCTTTTTATTATTATTATTATTTAAAACTGTGATGGAACTAGACCTAGTGTATAACACTTCATAACCTCCGAAACATATCTCCAAACTTACCTGAACTGCTTCATCCCGTTTATGGTACTCCCGTTCCTTGTCTCTGTCCCGAAGGCTGGTCGCTAGTGCCCTCTGTACCTGCCTCTCCCTTTCCTTGATGGAGGCCTGCGCTCTCGCTTCCTTCTCCTTGGCGGCTTCACTCTCGGGATCCTCCTTATCTGGTTCTGGATCGGTTTCTGATGGCTCTGGTTCTGGTTCCTGGTGTTGAGATTGTGGTGTTAACATTTTATTAAGAGACCATATATATGTAGACGGAATTTAAATATGGTTTATTTTTATATTTAAGGAAAGATATCGAAAGATGCTATTTATACTCACGAAAAATGGTTAAAATGAAAAAAAAAAAATCTATATTAACTTTAGCTGAACTATTTTTTATACACATTTGTAGGAAAGTTAGTCGATCGGTAGACGATCAATTCAAAATTATCATAATAAAAAAATGTAACATTTGTCTATGAATTTTTTTTTTGTATGACGAGTGCCCGAGAGAGAGAAAGCTTAATTCCAAAACAGGACTTGAAAGAGGATAACAGACTATTTAGATGATGACTGTATTTTTTTTTCATACTCCACTTTATCCATATATTTATATTGAGACGTTAACGAAATTTAACGACGCGACGTAATATTTAAACGATTGTAAACTAAGCCCGATGGTGGAGGTGAAAGATTAAAATATATGAAAGGTGATCTATTATAAAGCCATTTCCAACAACTTCTCAAATGAATGGACAGAAAAACTTAAAAAGACAGCAGCAAAAAAATCGTAAGTTGAGATTATTAAAAATCTTTGCTTATCCTGAAAAATAATCATGTAATAAAAAAAAAACAAGAACTAAAAAAAAATAATAAAAATATTAAAAAAAGACGAGGCAAAAAAATGAGACAAATAAAAATAAAACTGCCTTTCAATACAACACGTATAATACACCGTCAAAATATTTACAATATACAGTATAATATTACTTAAGATTTTACAAGGATCCTAAAATGTTATTAACATAAAATATTTATAAATGCATGTATTCAAATTGCATATAAAGAATTCTAAACTAGCCAGATTTATTAAACCTATGTCTTTTTTAAGACAAAAAAATTAGGTTCTGCTAGTTTAAAATTTTTATACATAATTTAAATATATACTTTATTTTGTAGACCTATTCAAAATGATCCGAATATTCAAAATGGCGGCCATTCATATTATCTAACACAGATAATACAATAATAAAAAATGTCATAATCATTACTGGTTTCAACAAAATACTCATAAAGTATAAATTCATACTACATAATTACAATATAATTAAATACATAAATTTAAATAATTTCCTAAAAATAAATCATATAAAATGAAACCATAGTGTCTTAACACTATGTTCCTTGTGCCTATCCTGCTATTTGCGGGATACAGCGTGAAGCTAAAACATAAGCAAACAAACAATCATAATAATATATTTAATTGTTTAATACGAACAAAATTATTAACATATTCAATATTTCTAATAAAAAAAGACAAATTAAATAAACAAGTGACGTCATCATATATCGACACCACCTTCCTTTTAAAATCCTACTGTAGGAAAGAGATAGTACGCTCTTCTTTTCTCCAAACCTAATGTTTATATTTCCTTTACTATTAAATATTTAATTTAAGATATGAACGTAAGAGTTATCTTTTATAGATCCTTTATTTTTCCTATTTTAACATTTCTATTATAACCTTCAAATATCCAAAAATATGTTTTTTTAGTTTGCGTTCTACGTCGTTTTTAAAATATTGACGCAGAACTTTAGACTCAGTTCATCAAAACTGGAATTTAGCGACGAGCATCTTTATCCATTCATATCTTTAATTATTTCAAAAAATCCTTGTGTCACTATACCCATCATTTTATTTAATAAAAAAAAACAAAAAAACATATTTTAATAAAATTTTTAAGTGTCACATTTATATTATTAAAAAAAACATGTCATTCACACCCTTAAGATTACAAAATACATACCTGCATATATTTAAATTTCATATAAAAAAAATACTGAATTTGAACCTGTTATCTCTTCTTTGCAAAAGAAAGTAATTTCCTATTGATGTTACCGTATATCCTTTAAACTATGCAACAGATCTTAACCTAGCTATCACACAAAATAAATAAAAATCGAAAAATATATTGAGAATTGAACCTGGAATTTAATAAATCTTTTCTTTTTAGACTGAACTTTACATAATATAAAACAAAGTTCTTCGTTAGCTTCCTAGCGACGTAAGCTTAAATCATTTAAAACCTAATTAAACGCTGTTCACTTCTAGGTATAATATAAACATATTGTATTAGTACAAATATTAATGATGAATTTGTTTTTTTGAACGCACTAATCTCAGGAACTAGTCGTTCGAATTTAATATTTTTGTATTGTATAGTCAATTTATCGAGGAAGGCTATACATTATTACATCAAGCTTTGATGTAGCCCACTGTACCTGAGGTCAGAGACGCCACCCACACTTAATCTTTGACCGAAGACCAGGTACACTTCTTCTCCCAATGTGTAATGATTGTGAAAATCGATATTATCTAATTATTCCCATTAGAAGCCGCAGGAAAAGCTAGTAATATAACAAAACACTAAAATAAACGGGTTCAAATTCTTCTACATTAACAATTCTCATATGAAATTTAATTATAAAGTTAAAAACTTCATATAACTACTTGTCAATTAAATAAAAGTCTTGACGGGCATTAAATTTAAAAATTAATTATAATCTATATTACATATAATATATACTAACCTAACCTACATATATCTAAATACATTTGAGAAATGGTTTTTATTAAGATTAAATAATAAAATTACCATAAGTAATACAATAGACTTAATATTAAAAATAAAAAAAACGCTAAAGATATATTAAACACATCATTACTATTTCCCAAATGTCTTACGTATAAGGTTATAGATTAAAATTTACATTTTTTAAATTAAATATTTACATTACCAAAAATGTCTTGTACAG
>JAATLQ010038623.1:31362-80393 GCA_013421005.1 Heliconius erato x Heliconius himera
TTTCTATTAAGATTAAATAATAAAATTACCATAAGTAATACAATAGACTTAATTTTAAAATTAAAAAAAAAAACGCTCAAAGTACATTAAACACATCATTACTATTTCCCAAATGTCTTACGTATAAGGTTATAGATTAAAATTTACATTTTTTAAATTAAATATTTACATTACCAAAAATGTCTTGTACAGATAATATTTATATATATTATTTAATTAATTTTAATGGCAACATTAGCCTTGGGACGAAACCTTTATACCCTTGTGCACGGTTTCAGTCCAAAAAAAACCAAACCAATTTTTTCAATATTCCTTATCAATTAATGTGAAAAAATATTTATTTACATTATTGTGTTAGATGAATAGACACTACGATTGAATAATAATAATAAAAAGATTCTTACTCAATCTAGTATTTCAATATAACTAAAATTTAATTTTTAATTTATTTTAAACTACTCTCCTAAATAATATTTACAAATCACCTTCACATTTCATCAAAATCAATCCATTAAAAGTCCATCATTTGATTTTTTAATAATCTGTATACTGATATAATAAAATGTATCAGACATCCTGTTTGTATAAGCTATGGATATAGTATTAATTCACTTAATTATTAAAAAACAACGATTTTGACACTTGAAATTAAAAAAAAACTTCATATTATTCATATGTTATAAGTCGATTACATTTGACAATCAACTTTTATTAATATATCTACATCACTCTCACATAATAAGACAGAAAAAGATATCAAACACACAAAAATACACCAAAAATCGTCCAATATTTACACAAACACGCTTTATATTATACAGCTTAAGCCTATTTGTGAAAAAGAGACACGAAAAAAAACCAATTTCAAGTGTCACAATCAAAAAACATTGAGGGTAGCAGGACGTGAGTTGGAGCGAAAATGTAAAAAAAATATTTAAAAATAATTAGGTCACACAAAATAACCAAAAAGAAAAACTAACTACACTATTAAAAAATACCGAAGAGAGATTTATCACATCTCATATTAAAAAGAAAGCCCACAACATAAATCCAAACTACCCGCACATTTCAGAACTCAAGAAAAACTCAAAAAAACTTAAAAAACAAAAAAAATTCTCGCCAAAAAACTAATTGTCCTGGTCGCGCCGTAACCTGCGCTGCTCTAAAAATCAGCGTTTATGGAACACGTATAGCAAACACTATTCTTTCTCGGACTTCCGTTTCCGTCTCTCCGTCTTCTCCACTTTCTTCTTTCCCTTCTTTTCGACTTCTTGCTCCTGATGAACTATTTCTTTGCGTTTCTTGGGTGGTGATTTTACTGGAGATTTAGTCTCAATTTGGACTATTTCCTTTTTGGACGATCTCAATTGTTTCGGAGATCTCATTTCTTTTTCTGGAGACGGCGATTTTTCGCTATTTTCTGATGATTCTTCAGGTTTTGATGTACTTTTGGACTCTTTTGAGTCCTCTTCACCTGGAATACCCAAAATGTCTGCCCATTGGTCGCGTGGAGGCGTTGGTTGTTTCTTATCGTCATCAGGTTCTGTTTGTTTCTGTTAGAGACAGAGGGAGATATAAATGTGAGTCAAAGTTAAGCATTTTTTTTTATTTTGTTTTTTTTTAAAGCGAACCTGCATCGGACACGTGCAAATGTGAAAATTATTAATATTAGTCATTAATTAATATTAACTCTAACCCTAACAGATAAGACATTGGAAATTCGGTAACACTTCGCATTGCATAAACAAAACTTTATAATGTTTGGAAATGTGAAAAAAAAACCTTTAAGTAAAAAATAGAATAATAGTGACCACGCCCTATGCCTGTCATAATTCTGCGGGTTGTCCGATGTAGGTTCGTTAACAATAAGGGCTCACCGTTCCTCCGTTTGTCTCTTCGTATAAACATAAAAAAACACTGCAAAACCACACACTTTTTAAAATTTAATATTTTTTGTAAAGTGCGGGGCAACGACCCCCGCAGATTATGACAGTCGCCTGAAACACTCTTAACGCGATACGGAACAGCTGTATAAGCACTTTTTCAATATAAACGCTAAAGCCAAAGACCGAATCCGATGTATGAGTTTAAAATAAAATATATAATGGCGACGTCCATACCGCGGAAAATAAAAAAAAGATAACCCAAACCAAAATACAGATAGCCCACAGCTAAAAAACAAATGTAAAAAAAAACACTATCACAAACAGTATATAGTGTCCGTGGCAGATTAGCTTTTTATTTAGTAAAAAAAATACAAGAAAAATATAATATTAATAATTTGCATTTTTTCAGAATCCATAAAACAATTAAAAAAATAAAACTTAGTGCCTTTTTTGAATAGTTTACTGCTCTTTTATTAACCCCCGAAATATAGGGTGTTTCAGTTTCAAAAATGACTTTTTCGGGAGCGTGCTCAGATCATTAAAAATGATCCAATTTTTTTTAGTTTTGTTTGACGTGTTTACTATTTAGAGCTTTTTGTATCAGGTGTTTTTAATTATCAATTATTCTTTCATTACTTATGTTCATGGATTCCAAAAAAAGGATGTTCATTTGAAATCTTTTGTCTATACTCACGTCACCGGCCTTCTCTTTCTTCTTATCTTTCTTTCCTTCTTTCTCCCGCTCTTTATCTTTTTCCCTTTCTTTATCTTTTTTTTCCTTTTTGCTGCTTCTATCGCGCTCTATGAAATATTATCAATAAATAAATCAGCTGCTATTATGGCGAAAAAAAACATCAAATCAGCTTCACGATGTGTAAACACTCAGCAGTAGAAACATATTGTTAAGACACTCCATTCCCCACTCTCCGCCGAATTTTCGACGCAATGCGTGTTGAGTGGCGGAACTCAACGCCCGGCTTTTGACTTGGTGCCAGAGCAAAGAAATTAAAATATTAATAAATAATAATGTTTTCTAATTTTAAATGAAACTATTTAAACTTTTCATTTCCCCATGTGGGGATCGAACGCAAAACCGTCGTATTACAGTTGCACCCTTGTACCCATGCGCCAAGACGGCCTTCATTGTGGCGTAGTTTGAAAATATCGCATAGAAATTATGGTTGTGGGTTGAAGTAAAATAAAATGGAGCGTTTAGTTTCATAATATAAAGATTGCCACAATTGACACAGAATTATCAACATTCGTTAATAAATTAAGTAAAGTATTACTTCTATTTGAGTCAACCAAATACCAAATTATGACGTCACAAGTTGCCATAGGCCAGTTGGGGCGTAACGGAACTTGACAGGTTGTTGGTTCGATTCCCGCTCGAGGAAATGAAACATTTAATATTTTCATTTCCTCGCTCTAACTAGAGCCACTAGTATTAGTAACTTAGTAACTACTAGTTAAAGCGCGGCGTTAAATTTCAGCACTTAACGCCTTTAGAATTCTGATTCAGATTTCCTCTGCGTAACCTGCTATGTGCGGGATTCAGTGAGAAGCTCAAAAAAAGTTACCATAATTATCTTACCTACCAACTTCTAATATGACTCACCTTTCTCCTTCTCCTTTCCATCTTTCTCTTTCTTCCTCTCTTCTTTCATAATCTTACAGTACTCTCTAAAGTAATCTTCTCTCATCGTACTGCTTTCCACCGCTTTGTATCGAGCATCAGAATCGATTTTTTTCTTTATATCGACCCATCGAGCCCTCCTATCGATATTTTTCTCTTTGAGAAGCGCTATGAATTCGGTCTTCGCCTATAAGGAAATATATTTTTTTAATAATGTTTCGAGATTGGTGCGAACGGATTGGAACATGTGGCTTGAGTAGTGGTATAGAGAGCTATATTATGTGAAATAAAAAGCATTAAATAGAGGAGATTTTGTCTGTCTGTCAATTATGGTCTATTATTATTAATAACAAGAACAACATAAATTATATTGTAATAAGAACTTGAAAAAAGAAAAACAACAAAATTTTAATAAGAACTAAAACTAACGTTTTAAAAATTTATTCATAACACTTATTTTTTTATTAATGAAATAGATATACAGAAAAGTTAGAGGTTATTGTGGCTAGTTAAAACAGTTATGATTTTAAATCTTATTTAGTGAAAATATAACTAAACTACATGTTATAATATAATTTTATTATCTCTAAGACAGACCAAAAACAAACAAACTTAATTTCTCATTATTTAAAAAAATATAAACAGGATTATTTTACGTAATTTAACTTAATAAAAATATACATCAATTAAATGGCACTTAACGTTATATTTAATGTCATTCTCCTTTTTTTTTTAAATAATAGTTATAAACGCATAGCAAGCTCTCCTACCACCGTTCAAACCACAATAATTCTCAAATACGCGTAGTTCGTATATTATATAACCGACTGAAATAAAAAAAAATGAATTAAAAGCTGAAAAGAAGATTAAATTATTAAAATGCTGTAAAAAGAAAGTGAATTACTTCCTGAAATTAAGAAAATTGATTAGTGTTAACAAAAGTGGAGGTGTCGATATAATATTCTATCTGTAATAGTTATACAGTTGTTTACTAAATATAAAAAAAACTTCTAATAATAATAACTTCAAATAATAATAATAGAGATAAAAAAAAGATTTAGAATTATTAATAGTTTATTATTGTTCAACGCAATAATCGGGAGTTCAAAAACCACTCATAAGAAAATTTGTGATATAGCGGGATACAGCGTGAAGCTCACACTGTATCCCGCACACAGCAGGGTAGGCAGAGGGAATCTAATGTTAGGACACTCCGTTCCCTACTTTTCGCCAAATTCCGAAGGCGTTGCTTTTTGAGCGGCGGATTTCAACGCCTCGACACCAAAGCGAAAATATAAATTTAAATAAATATTTCATTTCCTCGAGTGGAGATCGAACCCACAACCGTCATTACAGTCAGCCTTATGCCCCTGCTATGTGCAGGATTTAGTGTGAAGTTAAAAAAAACTATTCAGAAGGATCGATTTTGGTTAGATAAATTGCGACGGCAATACTTTGCCGGCACATAGACTGGAGTGTAGTATATAAAGTGGAAGAAGTTTAATCACTCTGTTCCCTCTGCCCACATCAATGCAATGTGAGTGGAGTCGCAAAGATATTTAAAAAAAATATATAATAATTAGTTTATTTATGAAAATCTTTCAATTTATATATTTTATAAAAAGGTCTGGATGTCTGGAATAAATATAATCACAAATGTTAATTATGAAACAAAATACAACGTCGTTTTATTGGACACAATCGTTATCGGTTTGATTCCAATTTCACATTTAGATATCGCCCGGCGTTGGGTTCCGCGATGGCGTCAAATTTAGAATGAATCGTCTTAACACTAGATACCCTTTTTGCCTATTTAAAAAATATATTCACAACTTATTTGTCACCTCCACAATTGTTTATTCCTTATAATCTATTTAATTTTACGGTGCAAGCAAAAATCAGCTTTATGGGTCATCATTTCACCAGTAATAAAAAAATTAAATACTTATTTTTATAGAAATTATATTGTGAACATGGAAAAAAAACATACATACATACACAAAGAAATAAATATTAATTCTTTTTAATTAAATTGTATTCAACATTTAATATTATGAGGCCAGTCGTGAAGCAGTGGCACAAAGTATGACTGTTTGTAACCGACTGGTTGTGGGTTCGATCCACACTCGAGGATATGAAATATTTACTTAAATTTATATTTCCATTTCTTTTGCCACTCAACACGCAATGCCTCCAGAATTCGGCAAAAAGTGGGGAACGGAGTGTCTTAACACTAGGTTCCCTCTGCCTACCCTGCTGTGTGTGGGATATAGCGTATATATGAAGCTGATTGATTTATTTAATATTATAGAAAATTCTTAAATGTATATTTATAAAGCAGGATTCGAACCTGCGTCTGTTATATAAGTAAAAAAGTAACCGTTATTATTATATAATATTTTAGTTTTACATCATACTGTACACTATGTTTTTTTTTAAATCATCATGTTTCAACGAAGTTTTACGTAAAAAGTTGTTTAATCTGTGACAAATCACTCTACACTCCAGTCACTTATATCTAAAATAGGAATATATATTTATTCGAATACAAAAAATCGATATCCACAAATATCGATTATAAAGAACCCATAAAACTAATTATGCTAGTCTATTCTCTTTATTTTTTGCATACATTCTTTCATAATTTACTAAAAATTGACTTTCAAGATATTAATTATAACGAAAATATTACAAAAACTCTTTAATAAAGATTTAATATTCAAAAATATATTTAATTACTTTAATTTACTCAAAAATATATATATGTAATCTAATATTAGCTTTTGTTTTTCTTATAATTTGAATGTGCTCTTTAATTAGGAACTGACAAAGAAGTTTCTTTATATAAAATAACATTGATTTTTTAACTTTAAATAGTAGAAAAAAATCAAACAGCTCCGTTCAATAGTTTTTGAGAACAATATTGCAATTTTACATCAAAATCAATGGAAAATTTCCAAAAAAAAAACCAAACGTCTTTATCAATTCTTATAAATGAAAAAAAAAAAAAACAAAGACAAGAAACCTGGAAAAGAAATAATTAGTGAGGAACTTATTTATTTGACAGCTTCTTTTTTTAATTCATCCAAAATGTCTTCGACTCAAATTTTACATTTTGATTATTTACATTTCTTTTATTGGAAACTGATTTGAACCCATCACCTTTTCAACAGTGGATAAAAACCACTTAATTAATTTTATATGCATGCAATAATTTTTATAAGCTTTTAATTCTTTTTCTATGAAATTGCATATATTTTTAACTTTATCTCTATTTACTCTTTTTTAGCCAGTTTGTTAGGCAAAAAACATGTCTAGATACAAAATCTAGATTTTAACTTTATACTAAATTATGTGTGCTTAAAATTATATCTAACCTTATGTTTCATCTCGTGCATCGGAGCGCCCACTTGACGATAAACATTATAAAAGTCGATCATATTTATCAGAAGTTTTAGGAAAATAAGAAAATTAACAATGGAGTCCAATTAAATTGATATTTTTAATAAAATTAGAGTTCTTTAATTATTTTAAAGAGAAAATGATAAGGAACCAATACGGACAATACATTATTGATTAATTTTAGTTTTAAAAACTGATTTATCATTACAACCCAACATTCTTATTTAAATAATCAAATAAAAAAAAAAACGTCGAAACTAACCATCAACAACAAAAAAAAAACATCAAATCACTTAAACTCCATTGTACATTCAGAATTCAAATAAAAAAGAACCGACAAGCTACTTTAGTTATTCATAGACTAAAGTGTCAATTAGAAAATCGATTTTTTTACGTAATTCGTTTTCAACTCGATAAATCGCGTTCGCCAAGTGAGCTCCCGAGTAGTGATCCAACGTCGCCTACTACAAGCCCCTGCCGCCGGCGCCGCTCGACCCGAGCTGTGTGTTGCGTGACTTTGCCGTTATAAATCATTATTATTATTATTCATTTACAGCTAAAAATCGATTTAAAAAATACATTTTGAGCCTCTGGTAACACTCATACGGTTTTTTGGGGCGTATTTTTTTATTTTTCGTGGTAAATCCTATTTATTACATATATTTAAGCAATAGCGTTGTGTGTTTATTTGTGTAACGGCTAAATCATGAAACACAGTTGCTTAATGGAAAGGGAAAAGAGATCAACAAAAGTCAAATATAAATCATAAATCATACGATTTTTATATTACGCACTTTTTCTATTTGATTAGTAAAAATTATTTTTTAAATACTTAGGCACCAAAAATATAAAAAAAAGAATTAGCAAAATGCATAATATAAAAAAAGTTTGACACAAATATTACTATTTTCGATATGTTCTTGTTATCATATTTAAACAACCAATTTATTTTTTATTAATGCTCATTAAATGTGTAAAATAAAAAAAAAACGAAGATTATGAGACCATATCGAACACAGATAAAAAAGTATGGTAATTTCATGAATTCCATATAACAAATTCAATTAAAGTAATTTATTATAACAAAAATTTATATTATTTTCGCTTGGCGGTAAAATATAACAAAAGTATTAACTATGACATAATAGGATTCGAACCCATTACCCACTATAATTACAACAACTGAGTGTCAGGAATCGAACCTGACCTGACATAAAACATGAAAAAAAAAAAGATAAATATACATATAGTTCTGAAAAAAATAAAGTAAATATAAAGTCAAAAAAACTATATATGAATTTATTTTCTGCCTGTGGTAAACAGTATAATATAAAATGGTTGTTAAAAATATTTTTCACTTGTATTCATCATACAAAAAAAAAATCCCTCAGATACAACTAAGTTTATTTAAAAAAAATCTAATATTAAAATGATAGGTTTAAATAATTTCTTAAATTTTAATTAAAAATCAATATACCAGAAAGAGAAGTCAAATCCAATAACACTTCGCTAAAAGACCCGATTCACCATAAGCAAACGCTGTATGTACTACATACAAATACCCCCAAGATCCAAAAAGTTGTAATAAAAATTATTATAATAAAGGAATAAACTGAAAACAAAATCTACGTAGCTTTATATCTACAGCTTATTAATTTTACAGCTTTTGTAGACGCAAAACTAGGTGCAAGTTCAAATCCTGAATTATAAAAAAAATCTAAAATAATTTAGAAAAAATGTCCCACATAACAATCATTCACTCATTCCATTCACTCTCAATCCCTTACCTGTTCCCGTTTCCTGTCCTTCTCTTCTTTCTCCCGCTTCCTAACCTCGACTATGTACTCGTTGAAGCATATCTCTCTGTCTCGCATTTTTTCTATACCTTTGAAACGCTCGTCACGACTGAATTTACTGGAGAAGTCCGTGAATGATGATCTGGTGAATGGAAATTAAAATAATAATATATATACAGTCAATCTGGGTAACTTTGACAGATGCACCAGCGATATTTTACACTGTCTTAAAATTTAAAGGTTTAAATTTTTAAGATATAGTGTGTGAATGTTTTGGTTTTATTAGTGCTCTCAAAATACATTTCAACCGTAGTCATTCACATAAATCTTTTAAAATACATCAGTATAGAAAACATATATTTTTATATTATTAGCTGTATCTCATAAATAACATGGTAGGCAGAAGAAGTCTTTTAGGACACTCCGTTCTTCGCCGACTGCTTCAACGTCGCCGTGTGCCTTATTACCAAAGCGAGGAAATAAAAATAACAAATTTTTCCGAGTGGGATCGAATGCGGGAAAATTAATATTTAAAGTCGCACGCTTGTACCAATGCGCCACGATAGGCCTTTATTTATGTGTTTTTGTATATAAAGCGGCCCTGTGAGTATGTACTACATACTCACAGGGCCTTTTTATTACATACATTCGATGATCCGAATGCCTAATGACAACAATTCCGATCCGAACAAGTCCGATCAAACGAATTTCTACTGCAGTTCTAATCAACTTACTTGGAATGCAGCTTCGCCTCCTCCATGAGTGCTTTGAACGCTTGCTTCTTTTGTTGTAGTCGGTTCTTTTTCTCCTTTCTTTCCTCCTCTGCTCTCTCCCGTACATATTTGTCGAACACCTGGGAAATAATTGGCCGATTAGTATTCGTTTGTACTCCAGTATCAGTCTTTTACTGTTTGTTCAGTACCATCGACAAGTCATGGTCACCCTTAACTTAGTCTCTCTACGGCGACATCTTCAGCTGAATTTGGAGCGGTCACAAGTCGTCAACCGTGCTGTATGTATTGACTAGGCTCTATCTAGGCTGTACGTGTGGTGTGCACGAGATTGTGGCCGTATAAGATGAGCGACTGTATCAAACGGATGATTATATGGAATAAGTGAATGTATGAAAGATAAGTTTACAAACGCATATACATATAAAATACTTTCAAATTTTTCTAGCTATATGGTTACAATTACATTAACCCGTCTCATACATAAACCCCTAATACAATTTCCTATCAAATAGGTAACAGATTCAATTACCTGCTTGCGTTCCCTCGAGTCCAGCAACAAATATCGACTGTCAAACACAATTTTATGCAGCTCCTTCTCCCACGGCGAGAAGGCGGACACGTCGCTCTCGTGCAGCATCTCGAGGAAGGACCGCACGCGCTGGTCGAAGGGCACGGTGGCTCGAGCGATGGCCGCGCGGGACTCGGCTTCCATTGCTGACTCTTTACCGGCGTCGATGTTTTGTGTACCACGTTTACGTACTGGCGCGGCTTTGGGATTAAGAATATTAAGGAAATTATTTTTGGGTAGCGCCTACACATATAATGGTAAATTGGTACATTACATAATTCATATATATTTTTTAGATACTTTTCTCTTTTCCAAATGGATTTTTTTGGACTAATGATCAATTTACTTATTTAGAAAACGTATAAAAATTTGAACGTAGCGGGACTCGAACCCACGCCTCCTGGAAACCGACCAGGCGCTCTCACCACTAAACCATACGTTCTTATCAAGCTACGTCGAAATTTTTATACGCTTGTTACAAGTTATTTATGTTGTTAGCACTCTGTAGGGAGATTTTTATAAATTTCCGCTAGCCAAAGATAATTACTAAGAATTATCGTTTGGCAAGAGAGAATACTATTTTTTAAATATTTTTAAACATTTTAAAGTGTTATTCCACACTTAGGAAAGAAAAATACTTATTTAAAAAATTTGGACGTAGCTTAATGAGAATGTATGGCTTAGTGGTCAGCGCCTGGTTTATCGCAATTTTTATACGTTTTCTAAATAAGTATTTTTCTTTCCTAAGTGTGGAATAACACTTTAAAAATGTTTAAAAATGATCAATTTCTTATTAATTATTATAGTTACTTAAAAAACAACTTAAAACTAATTTAAAACAAGGCCTAATCAACTTGAGGCCGTCATATCGTAACGCCGACAGGGTGTGACTGGTAAACGCGACGGTTGAGAGTTCGATTTCCATTCGGGGGAATGATTTGTTTAAAATTTTCGTTTGTTTCACTTAGTAAGAAGATCAAACGCGGTGTTGAGTTCCGCTACGTTCACAGCGGGATAAAAAAAAAACAAATAAGCTACTTACTCTCTTCAGGCTTGGACTTTTTGGCCGGTTCGATTTCTGAGTCGGATGATTCCGATTCGGCGTTACGTTTCAGATCGCCGTTTGAGCTCTTAGCTTGTTGGTTGGCCGCCGCTTTGTCTTTGTTCTAGAAATAGAAATAAATTATTATTGTTCTACAAACATAAAAAAAAATATCCGAAAATATTTATAAATAAAAAAACAAGTATCATAGATTTTTTTTATCCATCTAGATTCTAGAATAAAGATAAATACAATTTTTTTGTTCTGGAACATAATTTTTATTTAAATCTTTGTAGTATAAATAAAAGAAACAAAAACAATATATCCTTACAATCTATAAAAAAAACACATGTATCACTGTAAACAATTAACAAAAACAAGAATTGGCACTGGAACTACCAAAACTGGCATCAGATGGATGGGCAATAGCTTGGTCTACATCAGCCGTGCTAGTCACCTGTACTAGTAGTTCCTATACTTTGGTACATTGAACACTAGCTACGTAACCCACCTCTTCTTCTTTGTACCAGCATGTTGGGCACCAGCACAGGCGCTAGCTACCTCTGCCACTTGTAAATTTGTCACTGGCATACTGACTACTTAGTTATACAAGTTTCTTACATAATCTTTTTCGTGTATGGCATGTTGGGCTCCTGCACAGCCATTTAGTGGCAACTCTAGCCACATATAACATTGTCACTGACATTAGTACTGTACATTAACAATATAACTCACATCTTTCCCCTGTGTACTGGCTTGTTGGGCACTGGCACTGGCAGCACTGGCACCACTGGAATTCGGTGGATGAGCAACAGCTTGGTCTACATCAGCTCTGCCAGCCAGCTGTGCGGGTCGTTCCCATACAGATAGACGAGCAGTAGGGTTGTAGAAAAAGACACGACCGTCGCCTGTCCACACTACGCACCTTTGTGGACAAAAAACAAACTTAGTGGTGCAGGTTTAAATTATTTTTCACAAATTAAGTGTTTAAATAATAAGAAAAAAATGTTTTTTGTATGTTTATCGCATCTTTTTTAGTAGAATACATTATAAATGGGTTGTAAAGAATTTTAGAAATGTGAGTGGATATCACAAGTTGAATTTTACATTTTAAATACTTATTTAATTCACTTTATCCCTTCCAAAATGTGAAATCTAAAGTGATAACAAAATCACAAACAAGGCCAATGTAACGCAGTTCCGTAACCACGATGATAGCGAGTTCGATCCCCACTCGAGGTAACAAATGAGTTTAATTCCATTCCACTTTGATAAGACCTGCCATCACAAATTTTTCTCTGCCTTCCCTTCTATATGCGGAGTAAAACGTGTAAACATCACTAACCACGGTGTTCCAGAAATAGGCGTGCTCGACACCGGCCTGCTCTTATCCGTCTTTGCCTTCTCCTTCTCCGCCTTTTCCCGCTCCACTTTCTCCCGCTCGGCCTTTTCCCGTTCCGCTTTTTCCCGCTCAGCCCGCTCCCGTTCCCGATCGGCACGCTCGCGCTCCGCCGCCGCCTCTGCCGCCGCTACCGCTTCTGCGTGCGCGTCTACGTCTATTACTGGTAGAGAAATAAAAAATAATTACCCTAGTAATTCTTCCTGAGGCCAGTTGTGGGTAAATACGACTGGTTGTAGGTTTGATCCCCACTCGACGAATTGAAATATTTATTTAAATGTATATTTCCATTTCTTTGGTTTGGTGTTGAGTTCCGCCACTCAACACGCAATGACTTCGGAATTCAGCGGAAAGGGCGACGGAGTGTCTTAACTAGGTTCCCTCTGCCAATCCTGATGTGTGTGGGATAGAGTATGAAGCTGATTTTTTAGTTATTCTACAAATGTGGAAGTTTGTGAGGATGGATATTTGTACCACTTAGATGCAAAAACTACAGAATGAATTTAAATGAAACTTTACAGTAATATAACTAATATATTGTAAAATTAAACTAAAATTTATGTATAATTTGGCTATAAATCATTATTTATGTGAGTATTTTGGTTGCAGTTATTAGTTAAAAAAACTGATTACTACTATTTCAGATAAAAAAAATGTAAAATTTAAGACAATTCTTAAATTGTTCTAAAATATTTTTATCATTTTTAAAGTGTTATGCCACATTTAGGAATGAAAAAAAAACTTTTAGAAAACGTATATTCCACATAGTAGGGTAATCTATGTGCGGGATACAGTCTGAAGCAAAGAAAAATTCTTAAAAATGAGGCTGTCGTGACGTAAGCGGGGTGCTTGGGTTCGAATCCCACTCGTGAAAGAAATATTTAATATTATATTTTCATTTCCTTGCTCTGGCTACAAGGCAAAAGGCGTTGAGTTCCGCCACTCAACACGCAGTCTTCAAAAGTCGACGGAAAGTTGGGAACGGAAGTGTTCTAATGGGATCAAAGTGTCTTAACATTAAGTTCCCTCTGCTTACCGTGCTATGTACGGGATACAGAATGAAGCTAAAAAAACATCTAATAAATAAATCAAACCTTCAATCTTACTGTCAATAATCTCCAGGCCGTCCTTCTTGTCAGACTTCTCGTTCTTCTCTAGCGCTATTTTCGCTCTTAGTTCTGAAAATTTACGTAAAATCAATCATTATTATAAAAAAAAGAAGACTTTTAAGGTTCCTTATATCAAAAGGAAAAAAACGGAATCCTTATACCATCTTCGATTAGGATTGGGATAGACTTAATTACCAATCTCTTCATCAAATTCTGCTAGGTCAATTTTTATTTTAAATCATAGTTAAGAAAAAATAATTATTGCATGGGAGCCAAAGTAGGCTGTGATTAATATAAGTTTTTATGCAGGGATGCTAATGTCTTTGTCTAGTGACTCACTCTCCAACTCCTTCATAGGTGCCGGCTTCTCCCACACACTCTGGCTGGTGGCTGCGTGGTAGTAGTACGGTCTACCATCAGGAGCTCTGTGGGTAGTCCATTCGGCTGCTCGCGCTTGCAATTCCGGTGAAATTACCTAGAAAATACGAAATTAAAAGTATTATTTATTTTTTTTATATTTTTTTACTTATGAGTTTTTGGTGTGTTCCGTCACTCAATAATACGCTGTTTTCCAAATAGTGCAGTGTACACCCTAATATTTGTTTATTTTTTTGTAAAATTTGTTTTATGGGTACTATGGGTACTATAATTTTTTTGTCTAATCTAGGCAGAGGAAACCTAGTGTTAAAGACACTCCGTTCCTCACTTTCCGCCGAGACATTGCGTGTTAAGTGGCGGAACTCAAAGCTGTACTTTTGCTTTAGTGCCAGAGCAAGAAATGAAAATATTAAGAAATAATAATTCATTCACTCGAGTGCAGATCGAGCCCAAAACCGTCGTGTCACAGTCACATACGAGCGGCCCTACGCCACAACGGCTTGCCACTACGCCACGACGGTTGGTACCACGCCCTTGGACGCAGTGGGCATGTAAAGTAAGTATACGTTAAAATTACCGAGTAGCTACCGTTTATGTCACAATTTTTTGACATATAAATATTTTTTTAGCACTTCAATACCAAGAATTTCCCGTTTTTAGGTAACACTATAAAAAAAATTGCAATAAAATGATATTCACAATGAAATAACATCAGACACTAAGGATCATGGAGAGCGCAGTATTCATGACAGTGATACTGGGCAGAAGGGATTTATTTACCAATAATATTCCTGACAATCCTCTGTATTTTGAAGATGAGGAAGTTTTAACATTACGTGTGCTATTAGTAAAAGACTATTTAGTTGATGACGTTGTTGTACGTTGTTATAAAAGGTAATAAGTAAAACTTCAGAGGTTAAATTGGCCCAAGAAGAGACGAGTTAAAAGAATTGGCCAAGTACTTGTTTATGCCTAGGTTGAGTTTACACAAAATAAGAGACAATATGAAAAGTTCCTTAAGGTCCAAATCGAATGAATATAGGTGATGACAGATCGGAAAACGAAGACAGATTGTGAAATAATATACAATAAACATACAATACCTATTTATAGCTGTTGTTGTCAAAAAATTAAACATAATTAAGTCGTAACTCAAATACTGATAGGTTTTTAAAGTAATTTTTGATCTTCATTTACCACAATTTTTTTTATTATATTTTTTTTGTTTGTTATGTATATTAATAAATATTATAATTTACTATGAATTTTACTATTTATTTATAGATTTCGGTACAAGCAAACGGAATATAATAAAAAAATATTACAGTAGCACAGTTGTGCCCCTGCGCCACCTGTGGCCTCAATTGTAGTATTAAATATATTTAAGACAATAAGACATTAATAAGTGATCTGCTAGAAAAAACAAGGTTTTCAGTGTATCTTGTTATGTTTATATAGATGGAGTGGGCCGGTTTGCAAATAAAGATATCGATAAATAATAAAGCATAACAATTCTCACCGTCTCCTCCTTCTTAGTTGGCGCGGCGGGCTGCTCCGCGGGGGCTTCGCTGGCCGCCATCGGAGCACCCATCTGTGGCATTTGTGTTGCCGCACCTACTGTAAATTATAAAACAAATAACATCAATTATTGAATAAAGAGAAACGTACCAAGACTTTAATAAACGCATTAAT
The DNA here is from genome assembly GCA_013421005.1 of Heliconius erato x Heliconius himera. NCBI lineage: Eukaryota > Metazoa > Arthropoda > Insecta > Lepidoptera > Nymphalidae > Heliconius > Heliconius erato x Heliconius himera. The sequence continues at coordinate 47,005 of JAATLQ010038623.1, forward strand.
CTAAAGGACTCAAGTTTGAATCGAACAAGCGCGAGTCGAGCTCGCCCACGGAGATTACCATACAAAAATTGGAGGTCTCGAGCTTTTTCTGAAAAGCCAGAGCCCTTTCATCTGATACCTCACTTAAACTAGCGGCTTTAATACCAAATTTTGCCAAGGCTGTTATTTTTAGAATTTAACCACAAATGTTTTCAGATTTTGTCCTGAACTTTCCCAAATTTCATAATTTTAGGATAATCTGAAGTATTAATATATATATAAGCGACCATATCTTTTGTGAATAAATACGTTTTTTTCAGGAAATTATGGGGCCATAGATCTAGGGTATTTGGTTTGAATTTCAACTCGATATCTCCATGCATTTCTGAGATGAAGACTCTTGACAGACAGACAGATGGACAACAAAGTGTTTTTATAAAATTTTTATGTTGGATAGTCCATTAATCGAGGGAGGCTACTAACTAAAGATCTAAATCTAAATCCTCCTTAGTAGTAACTATTATTAATATTAGGTTTGTGAAGATGTTTGTTCCACAATAACTACTGAACGGATTTTGATGAAACTTAATAGTATATAGTTTACATATCAGGATATGAGAACATAAGCTACAATTTATTTAACATAAGTCATCAAGTTTAAGCGGGAGGGCGAGATATTGCCCATGTTAGCTTAAATGTAATAAAAATGTAAAATGTAAAAAAAAATTTCTATGTTGCTCACACTCACCTGCATCTGGGACGGCAGCCGTCGCGGCTGCTATGCCAGGGGGTTGGGCCACCATGGGGGGCGCCCACCATCCTCCCCACGCGCCGCCAGCGCCGTTCGGCATGTTGCCCATGTTGGGCATGTTACCCATGTTGGGCATATTGCCCATTGGCCCGCTGACCATACTTGGCATGTTAGCTACAAAAAAATAACTTTATTAGTATATTGTCATATTTTAAAGTGTCTATATAATTTATAATTAAAAACTACACGCACAAAAAACTACTAAAAATTAAACCTACAAGAGAGTAGATAATCTTCAAACGCGCTTCTATAATTCTAAATAGAAAACAAGAAAAAAAAAGTCAGCAATGACTGCTTAACCAAGTGTCTTAACACTAGCTTCCTGTTGCCTACTTAATCCGCTATATACAGGTGCAGCGACAAGCTAAATAAAAAAAAAAACTAACCTTTATTTCCTTGCTGCGCCGTAGTGTCCACTTGCGGTGCCGAGTCACCCGGTGGAGCATCATCCATGTCTTGATTTTCTTGTTGATTATCCGGTTTCTGTTGCATTTGTTGTGCGTTATCTGTGGACAAATTGAAATGTTTGAAAAATACTATTAAATATAGTAGTTTACCAGAGGCCAGTCGTGGCGCAGCGGCACGAGGTGTGAATGTAAAGCCAACTGGTTGAGGGATCGATCCCCACTCGAGGAGATGAAATATTTACTTAAATTTATATTTCCATTTTCTTCGCTCTGGTGTTGAGGTTGAGCGCGGCGTTGAGTTCTGCCACTCAACACGCAATGCCTCCAGAATTCGGCAGAAAGTGGGGAACGGAGTGTCTTAACACTAGGTTCCCTCTGCCTACCCTGCTGTGAGCGGGATACAGCGTGAAGGTGATTTTTTTATTTTAAATATAGTAGTAACTCGAAGATCTAGGGAATGCATTATACGGATTGGCGATCATCCGGACTACCGACCGCAAGCAATCGTATTAAATATATACGTAAAGTAAAAGTCTATTTGGAAAATTTATTATAATATGTATAAACTTAATAATAATATGTATATGTTATTTTTAAGAAACACGTAATAGTATGTAATACATATGTACAAAATCCGTTTTTTTAATACATTCGATTATCCGGATGTTAGATTAGTCCAGTTAATCAAATCACTACTGCAATGATAATTTTTTAATCTCTCTCTCCTAATCACGATAGGAAGAAAGTAAAGTTAAAAAAACAATCAATAACAAAAATTTTACTTAAACATATACAAAATTGATAATAATTATTGTTTTTGTTATAAGTATTAATATCAATTCCCGTTATAAGTATTAATATCAATTCAACAGTGTTAGTATACTCACTATCCTTAACCCATGGCGGCGGCTGAGTCATAAATGGTGGCATGGCACCGGGTGGAGGGCCCTGAGGTCCCACACCTGGGGGCATCATACCCATCATGCCGTTGGGCATCATGCCCATTGGAGGCCCGCCCATTGGGGGACCACCCATTGGGCCATTCATGGGCATCGGTTGACCGTTTGTTGCTGTTTATAAGAAAAAATTTTTTTTCATTACACTATACATATAGAAGCATTCTGAAATGAGACTATCTCACAGTGTCGTGACTGTAAACATGATACAAATGACTTATTTAATATTTCCATATTTCTACTCTTGTAACAACACCATCAATACTCAATATCTCAAAAAATTAACAGTGCATGGCGAGCAGGGTGTCTCAACACTAGGTTCCCCGCTATATGCTGGATACAGAGTGAAACTAAGTAACACTTACCATTATTGGCCATAGCTTCAATCTCAGCCTGTGTAATAACTTTGCAAGTGGGCGACTCTTGGGGCCTAGTCCACGTGGTTTCCCGTGTCCTAGCATGGTAATAGTACGACTTGCCTTCGTCCGATTTCGTCTCCACCCATAGTTCTGGTGCTGGCTGTGTAAAATGTATAGAATTTTTTTAATAATCAGCTTAAATTTGAGATAGAAAGTAATTACTAATTAAACACCCCCCAATACAAATAACTTTAAAAAACCTAAACTTACCATATTAGGTGGAGGCATGCCTGGTGGACCAAACGGTGGGGGCTGACCCATCATATTAGGCGGAGGACCCATTGGGCCACCTGGTGGCATCATCCCAGGTGGGGGTCCAAATGGAGGGGGCCCACCCATCATACCAGGCGGGGGTGGTCCCATTGGGCCCCAGTTGTTATCAAAATTAGGACCATTATTCGGTCCAAAGCGTGGGCCACCTCTGCCTCTGAAGAAACCTCTGCCTCTCATCGGTGGACCTCCAGGTCCATAGCCTCGACCACGGAACCTCATTGGTGGTGGGGGCCCATTCATCCAGCCTGGTGGTGGACCACGGCCTCTGCCCCTAGTTATAATATTATTATTTATTACCTTAATTTACATGAAAAGATTGTATTCAAATAAGTAAGGTGTGTATGACATATAACACATTTAAGGGCCCAAGAGAACTCAGATTAAAGATACAGTAGTAATATTATGGCCTTTGACAAATGGACTATGCAATACAAGGTTTTTTAATTATAAAACCAATAGTTCCTGAGATAGATGTGTTTTAGCAAACAAATTTTTCAGCTTTATTAATATACATAGATTTCATTATTGGCCATTGAGGCCAGTCGTGGCGCAGCGGCATGAGGTGTGACTGTAAAATTGATCAGTTGTGGCTTCAATCCCCACTCAAGGAGATGAAATATTTACTTAAATTTATATATCCATTTCTTCACTCTGGCGTCAAGGTTAAGCGCAGCATTGAGTTCTGCCACTCAACACTCAATGCCTCCAGAATTCCGCAGAGAGTGGGGAATGGAGTGTCTTAACACTAGGTTCCCTCTGCTTACCCTGCTGCGGAATACAGCGAGAAGCTATTTTAAGCTTTATATTTGTTTGTATTAAATTAGGTTTTTTTATGTTATTGTTTTGCTATGGGTCAGAGCATTTGCACTGTCCAATACATAACCATTGTTTTGGGCTTGATACCTACTGTGATGCAGTGAGCACATTGTCCCTATCTAATAAAATTAAGTACAGTATTCAGCTCACAACTCAATATGCTTTAGGAATAAATACATATATAAAAATAAAATATGAAAAAAATATTAGATTTTTTTTTTAAATTGTAGCCCAATATTTATTTAATTGCTTTTGATCTTAAGGCCAGTCATGGGGCAGGGGCTAAATAATCATCGCAGAGCTTAAAACAATGTTAAAAAATGGCAATCTTTGAAGAATAACAAAATTATTTGTAAAAATTCTATAATTTTTAAAGAATAGTATATAGCACACAATGATTTTATTTTAACCTATATTTTTATGGTATGTATACAATGAATAAATAATGTTTCTTCTTTAGAACAATAGTTTGTTCCAAAGAAAAAAAAGTTAAGTTCTTTGTTCTTCCCCTAAATTTGAGACATCATGTTTCATTGATTCATGAAAATTCAATGAAATGCTTTGCTTGCCAGAGAAGGCAAATAAAAATAATTAATTCCTCCAAGCAGGAATCAAATCCACAATCTTAGTGTTTACACTTAGGCATAGCTCGACAATGGCTCTATAATATCATAGCACTACAAATACCTCAAATCTTAAAATAATATGTATATCAAGTACATCTTAGCAAAACAACATGTCATGCAAATAAATATAAGGATTATTAAGAAAAGTAGTAAACAATTATAAAGTAGACGCTAGCATATGTAATTTGTAACCTATTGTTAAGACACTGTGCTTTTCACTTAACATTCAATTTTTAAGACATCTGAATAAGTGTGTGGTGGAACTGAATGCCAAGCTTTGTCTAAATATTTTATCAGAATTTTATTTTTACAGTTTAAATACTTTATAGAGACATATAAGCATGCTATTATAATAAATGTAAAGCTTTTGAAACTAAAACTTAATACATAGTGCATAAAAATGTAATGTACCTTGAACTTATCATGTAGTTGATTGCTCAATAATGTTTATCCTTATTTCATTATAACAAAGAGCCTATAATTACTTTAGCATACACTAAATGCATTTTAAGCATCATAGTAATATATAATTAGATTTAATCTATATGAATTGCATAACTCTATTCTTTAAAAATTATAATAAAATCAATGTTTACTTATTTATTTTCATACTTAATACTAAATAAATAATTAAATAAGCAATTAATATATAAAATAAGTTAAAAATGGCAATACAAAAGGCAATTAAGATAAACCAAAACTAACTATAGGACAAATAAGTTTTTTCAATATGAAAAGAAAGTAAACTATACCTAAAGTTACCCCGACCACCACGACCACCACGGAAGCCGTTCCCAGCATCATCATCATCGAAAACATCATCATAATTGGAAACATCGGCAAAATCTTTACTAGGATCACTTGTACTATCGTTATTGTCATTCGCGCGGTTTATTATATCACTTATATTAGAGTCCTGGGTATCCATATATTCGTCTTCCATTTTTAGTACTATAATTATTATATGTTAATCACTAAATTCTTTATTTCCGCATAACTAAGTAATGTTTTTGCGAACACTAAGACCACATTTTACAATGGCGGAAACAATATATACATAAAATGGCCGACGGTGGCTTCGATAGGGATTGCCGTTTTAAATATAGATTATAAATGTCCGGTTTTTGGTATAAAGTTCGATTTACTAGATTTGTTTCTATTTTTACGGAAATCCAGTAAATCATTAAATTCTATAATTTTATAAATACTTGATATATGTAAGAAATATAAAATTTATTATAATATATATAACACACAATTATTTTATTAGTTTTGGTTGAATAGAGTTCGATTTATCAAAACTCTTACGTGTAATCACACAATTATCAATTACAAGGGCCTATGAATGTAACGTCCTGTAGTTATAAGTATAATTAACAAGAACAATTCATTATTAATTTTAATTTGCTAATGTGTAAAAAAATATTATTTATTCCTAATATGTTCGTAGGCGCTTATAGCTTATTAGATAGGCTTAATGTTAAGGGCTTAATGTTAATCCTTAACATTTAGCCTATCTAATATAATATTTTCGATCAATTATACTATATAATAAATTGCACACATATACGTCTTAAAAATATATAGTCAATGTAACTAGAAATTCAAAATATTATGACACACAGACTTATGACATAAAATCATTTCAATAAAATCCAACCTTATTATAGTGTGTTAAATCTTAGTTTCGTAAAGCGTGTAATGGAAATAAAACATTTCACCCCGCAATATTAACAACATACAAAAAAAAATCTTTCAACTGTTTCTAACCCTCTGCGACAGACGTGGTATTGCCATTATGGGTCGTAATCCGGGAGTTTTGAATCCCGAGATATCGGACCAAATATAGGTCTTAAAAGTCCCAGTTTTAAGTTTACAAAAAAACCGGGATTTTCTATATTTTTAGTTTTTACAAAGTTAAAAGTTAATTGTCGAATTAAAACGTGCCTGCTATTAAATCCAGGCTTCTTTAAAGTATACAATGGTACATAACATATATCGGCAAAAGTAAGCGATGAGGTTTCCTCAAAATACGGAATTTTACGACATTTACCGAGTTTGTCCGGCCCGGCCAACGAACGCACGAATACAGAATTTTCTTATTGCACGTCGTAGTTGCACGCTGTTCTTGACCGTCGATGTTCCAGGTGTCATTATTGTCTGTCGTTAATGTTAATTAATATAATATATGTAATAATATTTTTTTTTGTTTTCAATATGTTAAATAATTTACCTGTAACATATTTTTCGTAGCAAATTATTTATATGTATTTTTAATAGTATATTTGATAAATATTATTACTAAATTGATTTATTATTAAACTTTTTATTGTAATTGAAAAATCTTTTATTTAGGAAATATCATTTAATTTATTACTTCCCTAAAAATAAATTAATTCTAAAAACAAGAAGAAGCTTGAAAAATTACTAAAAAAACGAAACAAAACTAGCTTCACGCTTTATCCCTAGCGGGGTAGTCAGAGAGAACGGAGCGCCAAACGTTACGGTCTCATACCTCTATACCATCTACTCCATCAACCCCTTCGTACATGCCCTCCAGTAGGCCCTCATGCTTTTTACGTGACCATGCAGTATCTTTGATACCGTGTTTTCGAAGGTCGTAATCCGGGATCCCGGGATTTTTGATTACGACCCCTAGCCATGATCTCATTCCTGCAGAAATTTTGAGATTTTTGATTAAAAGAATTTGACAGTTTTCTTTTGAGGTTAGCTTTATGCTTCGTAAAGAGCTCTGCAATGTAGAAATCTGATGGAGCAAAGTCAGGGCTATGCAAAGGATGCTTCAAGTCATCCTAGCCAAGCTCTCTCAATTTTGCTGCGTTCGTCGCATTTTTACCTTTTTTGTCATAAAACTTTAAAATATACCGAATTTCTTCAGAATGTCACATTTAACGTTATACGCCACAACTGGTCTCACCTCTTTAAATTTCCTGGTAAAAAAAATATTGATTGAAGAATTACTTATAGGTCCCGACTGTTAATCCTAATAAACTATTGTTTATTATTTTTTAGTTTTATGCAGTCGGGATTTTTGTTTTTATATTTTTTTTTATTTTTCACTTTTTTGTTAGGATTCATTATGGTAATGATAATCACGAATCGACCCACAGCCGCCATGATTGTTTTTTTTAAACGTCATCTATCTAACAGCACTTCAGCTTCTAATACGAATCTAACGATACCTCAATTATGTAAATCCGTTTAGCGGTTCTGGAGATATGAGGTAATAAAGAATATTACATACAAACATACATACATACACGATACGCGCGAAAAACATAACCCTTCCTAGCAGTCGGGCAGTAAAATACAAGTCGTTTTGTACTCTTATTTCTCGGGCTCTTTTTTAAACTGTAATCCTTAATCTGGTGTATACTTGTATAGTTGATCGAAGATAACCATGCTACGTACTCGAATTAACAAAAGTAAGGTACTATCTTAGGTACTATGTATATGTGTAGGTACTATCTTAGGTAAATTTTTTTACAAAACAAATATTGTAAAAAAAATTTATTATAAAAGTTTTTGATATTTGATGTTTATTTTTTGCAGTAACAAAAGATTTTCGTACTTGTCAACTACTATAGTTTCGCCATTTTGCCTGAAAACCAAGAATCTGTCATAAACTCATAACAAATCTCTTTTAGACGCTAGCCATATTCAAAACTATTTGAAACTTTTGTTTCAATGTTATTTCAAGTTGATTGTACAATCCTATTCAGGAAACATAGTTTTGTATTCAACTAACACGTTAAACAAAATAAAACACTCATGTTAACACGTCGTTGAGGCCATTTTCGCGTAAGGTAGCTTGCGACTGTAAACGAGACGATCGATTCTCACTCGAGAGTATGAAATGTATAATATTTTCATTTCCTCGCTCTGGTTACGAGGTAAAGCGCGGCGTTGAGTTTCGCCACTCAACACAATGATAAAATTCAGTGGAAAGTGGATAACGGAAATGTCTTAATAGGAACGGAGTATTAACAATGGATTCCAAGGTTCCCTACTCTGTGAAGTGCGGGATATAGCGTGAAATATTCGTAGAAAATACCGTTTAATGTTAACTATACATTATTGTTTTTTGCGATAATAAGCGAAATATACAGTATATATGATTATTATATAAAAAAATCTTTTATTACAATAAACATAAAGCCGCCATGGCCCGGTAGCACAAGGGTGTGACTGTTAACTCGTCCTGTTTTTGACAATATTTTTCCAGATGTATATCGAACGGACAACCATTGCGTTTATAGTAAGATGCTGTTCCATTGTACTAGCCTACTTTACTTTATTATTTGGACAATTCAAATAGTGACTAATTTTCTGAAGCTAAAATATAATAAACAAAATCAAAATAACAAGATAACAGTATACTTTTTATTACTATGACTGATATATTCCTGTAATTAATTAATAATTAATATTAATAAATATATAAAGCTATTTTCCTTCAAATATATTCCAATCATTTTTATTAAATTTTCTCTTCGACTTTAGTTTTTCTGCAGAAAATCCTTTTATGTTTGTATTCATATTCTTCCTTGTTTTGATTTTGATGTTGTTCCCTTTATTTCTAGAAATATATTTGGTCGTATAATAACAAATTCCACCTAAATTTGGGGGTAACATAGTACGTGCATTCGTCTTTGGTTTTATAAATGGATTTGTTTTGGACAGGGTTGATTTTGAATCGTATGGGAAAGGTGGTGGTGAATACGGCATTTTGGAGAACGGATTTTTGGCTGGTTGAGACACACTTGGATTTGGAATTAAGGGAGCTGTTTGGTTTAATGTAGAAACTTTCGGTTCATCTGGAGGAGGCCAGCTAATAGAACTTTTCGTACTTGAATCTTGGATTTGCATTTGAGAATATTGTTTCTTTGTTTGATCAAGTGTTTGCGGATTAGGAACATTGTAAGGAAAGTGAGCATTTTCTGCATTATACTGTGCGTATTGATTTTGATAGGCATAATTATTAGGATTATAATAATATTGCATGTACGGATTATATGTGTAAAACATTGGCCATTGGTTATTAGAGCTGAAAGCATTGTTAGGTTGTTGATTTCCTCCATCTAACGTGACTCCACAGCAACAAAGGGGTCCACAAGGTCCACAAGGTCCACATGGACAAGGCGGTGAAGGTCCACATGGGCCACCTGGCTTAATAGGCCCCGTACAAGGACCACACGCCCCTGTTGATACATGATATGGCCCGCAAAACCATGTACCATAAGGATAGTAATAGTACCCTGTCATATATTGAATACATTTAGGAGGAGTATTGCAGGGTGGCGGAAGGCAACTGCATGGCGCGCAAGGACACTTAGCTGTTAAAGTGACAATCGATGTAGATAATGATCTTTTCAGATAATTTGGTAATATTAAGTTATTTAATGATTTGTCACTAAGGAAATTTCGATTTTTCATCTGGCAATGTAATGATGATGATGTTTTCTTAACTTTCGATGGTAGTGTTTCGCAAAAACATGTTAAGTTCCTAGTGAAGTTAGGGCACGATACATTCCTATGAAGTCTTTTATCAAATTTTATTATTTTTACATTCTGTGCATTTTTGCGCTTCGACAAAAATAGCGACTTTATTCTTTGTGTTCTCTTACAACTATTTCTCTTCATTACATTGCGAACTGAAACATGAACTTAATTTAAAATAATAATAGGGAAAAAAAATTGTGGTTGTGGGTTCGATACGCACTTGAAAGTATGAATATATCTATTTAAACTGTTTTCATTTCGCCGCTCTGGTAAACGAAGCTCTGGTAAACGAAGAGAACCTTTAAAATTCCACTACTTGAAACGCAATATCTTTACAATAGACGGTGAGTAAAGTGTGGTCTTAACTCATAACCCTAGATTCCACTGGTTTTCCTCGGTATACATTATATAATTAATGTAATATAATTTGCTGTATGTATGAAATAATACTACATTAAACACTCAATAACATTTATTTATTATTTTAATAGTTGTTATTTAGCCAATTTTATGAATATAAATGTTCAAATGGCTCATAATCAGCATTATGAAGTAAATTATAATTTACCCTCTCTAATTTTTCGTGCTTAAAACATTTGGATTTGTGTTTTAAGAAATGCCTTTTGTCTTTTTCTGTATGATATTTTTTATCTTTTATGGGTTGGTACGCATTTCTTTGGGAGAATATACTTTCCGTTTTGTATGGTTCGTAATTAATTTCCAGCGAATCTTTTTTGAAATATTTTGCTTGTGTATGAAAACTCCTTTTAAACTTATTATATAAAATTGGATACCTTCTTTGTGATTTTCTATCTGAATTGCATTGAGGTGAAAGCCTTTGACTAGGGTCTATCATTGATGTAAATATTGACGGCAAATCTTTTATTGGTTCTGTTTCTTTTTTGATTTCAGTCTTTTTTGAATCGAAAAATTTCGGATATCCAGTCTGAGGTTTTCGTAATTCTATTAAAGTTTGACAAGGAGATTCGGCAGATAAGGAGTCTTTCAATTTTCGTTTTTCATTTTCATTTCCTGTATTTGGTATGGTACAGACACATGCTGCACAACATTTGGGACAAGGACATGGACATTTTCCATCCACACATGCACACGCTCCAGCAACATGGTAAGGTCCACAGAACCAGTTACCATATGGATAGTAGTAGTAGCCAGTCATATATTGAAGGCAGCGAGGCGGAGTATTACAAGGTGGAGGCAAACACGTGCAGCTTTTACAGGGGCTGCAACAAGGCTTGCATGGACAACAAACAGCACAGGGTTTTGAATATTCTCGTTTCAATACATGACTGGGAGCTGCATATGTTAGTTTTTTTGAGCTAAAACTTCTATTTGATATGACTGTATTATTTGTATCTATATGAGGACATGATCTTCTAGAAAATAAAGCGCTGTAGGTGTTATTGCATGAATGGGTGGGTGAATAGTTTGATTTTCTTGTATTAAATGCATGTGATGTAAGCCTTTGTCTTCTGTGTCCATGTCGTACTGCCGCAGAGACTGCAAAGATGAATATGCTGTATGGATCGTCTTAAAAGGGTTCTTTAAGTAATGTTTAAATTTTTTCACAATTCCAATAAATATATTAACAATTTTTATAATGATTATCTAATGTACATATAGACGAAAAAGGTTAAAATGAAAGTAAAATTATTTTGATTCATTTAATATAAAAATTGCAACTTGAACATTTTAAAAATATTATGGTGTCATTTTTATGGAAGTAGAAATGCGTGGTGCTTTACAGTCTTTCGAATTTATTTTCATCGGGCCTTGGGCGATACTATCGGAGGGGATAGCAGTGGTAGCACTAGCGGCGGTCACCATTGGTTGAGCTCCACATAATGGGCAAGCAGCATATTCACATTTCTTTGGCGGTGGGCATTTACCAGGACATGGACATGGACATGGACAGCAAGGGCCACAGGGTCCACAAGGTCCGCAAGGCCCACAGGGACACGGGCAACGACATGGTCCACAAGGTCCACATGGGCCACATGGGCCACAAGGGCCACAAGGGCCACATGGACCGCAAGGCCCACAAGGTCCGCAAGGGCCACAAGGTCCGCATGGGCAAGGGCAGCGACAGGGTCCGCAAGGGCCACAGGGTCCACAGGGTCCACAAGGTCCACAAGGTCCACACGGTCCGCACGGGCATCCGCAGCATGGTTCATTTTTTGAATCACCTTTCTTTTCTGCGTAGCTTCGAAATTGTTTGAAATCACCACAGCAAAGTGTAATTTTAGCATCGTGGTTGGCGAACGCCGCACAAGCTGCAAAGAACATCCATATATAATACTCAGTGTGGACGAGCTGGTGAATGTTATTCGAAGAACGAGACTCGAGCCGAGTATTATAGATGGAAGTTCTTCACCGTCAGACACCGTTCCCGTTCTCCGAAATAACAATAGTACCAGCGGTAAACAAAATTATATGCTCGTAATTTAATATCTTAATTTTAAAATATTATCAATGTAAACACCAAATATAAAAGAAACACTGACAAGATTTGTAAGAAAATTGACTTATATCAATATTCTTACGGTTTTCATCATCCATGACTAGTGACTAAATCTTAGGTGTATAAATTAATATCCATGTATCCAATAGTTTAAAAATAGAGAAATACCACAATATTTTTTACATTTTTAAAGTGTTAATCCACACTTTGGAAAGAAAAATACTTATTTAGAAAAACGTATAAAAAATTGAATGCGGGACTCGAACTCGGTCGGTTTTCAGGAAGCGCGGGTTAGAGTCCCGCTACGTTCAAATTTTTATACATTTTCTAAATAATTATAAATACCACAATTTATTGGGACCCATTAATAAATATTGAAGTTAAAAGGATTAATTAATTTATTAACACTATAATAAATAATATCCAACTTACAGAATGGCGTTGTATTTTTTTTGCAAACGGCCGTTGATAGTTTCCTTCCTTTCATACATTTTATTAAAAACACATTTTTTGGTGTGATCGTTTTTCTTAGTACTAATGCCATTTTTCTGTTTATTTTTTTTTGGATTTAATAAATTTCTAAATGTAGTTTCTATTGTTTTGTTAATTTTACTTGGAAATTTTGGCCATGGCAGGGGGTCTTGTTTGAACAAAAGCTGTTGTGAATGTAATTGCGTTTGAATTTTTTTGTGTTCTTCTTTAATTTCTTCTTTTTCATGGCTGAATCTTTGATTTTGTATTAAACCTTTTTGTAATGTCGGTTCTACACTTATGAATTAATGCGTTTACAATGTATTGTAATTTGAAAAATAAATAAAAAAATCAGCGAATTTTTTTGAGAGTAAAAATAAATATAATATTTTTAAAATAGATATAATATTTTTATTGGACATTATTTAATAACTGACATAGAGTATAATATTAGCGTTCCATGTATTTGCTAAAGTTGTCAATACTAACCTATACTCTATAGTCTATACTGAAATGCTATACCCAGCTGAAGAGCTTGTTTGATTGAACGCACTAATCACAGGAACAACTGGTAAGAATTGAAATATTATTTTTGAGCTGAATTGTCCGTTTATCGAGGAAGCCTAAGATCCAAGGGCCGCCAGACCTACGTAATTTTAGCAAAGCTGAAATTCTGAGTACTATTAGACATTCAGTCTTTTATGTAATTAAAACAGTATGTGTACTGACTAATTTGAAAGCGGGGCCCTCTCAGAGGTAGCGCCAAATATAAATATATCTCTGTCTGGAAGGATGATTGAGCCATTAGATTGGTGTGAGTGCTTATAAGGAGTCTTGAAACAATCCGTAAAAAATATATGTAAAAATAAAGCCTGCTATTATAGCTATTAGTATAATGTAGTTTGACCCCAATTTTAAATAACCTTTGGAACGTCCGGCAGGAGTAAAGGCCCAAGTAAAGGTTCTGGTAATAATAAATATACATATTTTTAATTATTCTTAAAAACATATTTAAATACGAAAGTTTCTACTTTAACTAAGTGAGCGTGTACCTTAAGTTGACGCTACCTCTAAAAGGCACCACTTTAAAGTTAGTAAATACGCATACAGTCTTAACTACATGTTAGACTATTAATCCTCAAAATTTCAGTTTTGCTAAAATGAAGTAGGTCTGGGAGCCCTGGGATCCAGTCTACTATGTTACATCACGTGAATCGTTTCGATGTAAACGATTGTATATGCGGGCAAAGTTGCCTTCTAAACTGTCATGCACAACAAGTAGCTATTTCCATTTCACCACACGGACGAAGCTGCAGGTTATAACTTATAATGCGCTACTTAATATTTTTTTTATTCGCTTTCACGCTTCACGCTTTAATCCACTAGTGGGGAAGCCCCGGACTATAAAACGCCGATCCCAACAGTCCCTGCAGACCTCCCTTCCCTATCATCAATCTCTTCATACTTGCCCTTACAGAGGTCCTCACGCTTTTTACGTAGTCTTCCTCCATGAAAGTAAGTGAAACAAGACTACTTAATGATACTAATTAAAAGAAAACAAATTTTATTTCTTATACAGAATATATTTTAAAACAATATTTCTACAGTCTTACAGGTAAACACGCGCCAAAATTAATTATTATTACACTTTTTAAAATCATTTTAACCTAATAGTGATTAATCCAATTAATAAAATTAATTCAAATACAAACCCTTAGGTCAGCTACAAAAAACAGAGAGTTTAATCTTTTTTTTTCACTTTTAATTTCCACTTTTTATATAAATATATCATAAAGTCAAGTCATCATGCCTCAATATAACAGCTTGATAGTTGTGGGTTTGATGCCCGCTGGTGAGAATGTTAAAATTTACATTGTTACTAGCGAGACGAAATTCAGCGTTGAGTACCGCCACTCGACACGCATAATAGCTTATAATTGAGCAGTAGCAGCATGTAACAGCGTATAACTGTAAACACGGCAACGGTTGAGCATTTGATATTCTCTCGGGGAAATTATTACATGTAATTTATTTTCTTTTACTCGCTTAGGTAGACGTAACGCGGCACTGAACTCCGTCACTCAACGTGCAATATTTCGAAATTCGAACCGAATGTCTTAACACTAGGTTCCTTTTGTCTACCCTGTTGTGAGGGAAAAAGCCTGAAACTACCTTTTTTGTTCTTTCATTTATATTCTAATCTTCGCTAAAAGGATCTGATGTTGGTGAAGTGACATTAGATATACCGGGCGGTGACGTGATATCCGAAGGAACTGTTGGTGAAGTGACATTGGAAATACCGGGTAGTCCGCCACCTTCGCCGTCAATACCACCATCTGTTTGTGAACCCGTCAGTGCCTGGACATGGAAATAAAATTAAAATATTAAAAAAGTAGAGGACTAAAGGTTTTTACACGAGGCTCCCTCTGTCTACCCTGCTGTACGTAATAAGCGCAGTTTTTTTATAGCTTCACGTTGTA
This sequence comes from Heliconius erato x Heliconius himera, assembly GCA_013421005.1. Classification (NCBI taxonomy): domain Eukaryota; kingdom Metazoa; phylum Arthropoda; class Insecta; order Lepidoptera; family Nymphalidae; genus Heliconius; species Heliconius erato x Heliconius himera. The sequence goes on from JAATLQ010038623.1 coordinate 62,245, forward strand.
TCCCGCTCACAGCGAGATAGGCATAGGGTACCTGAAAACTATTAGCCAAATTCTTAGCGTATTTATTACATATAAAGTAGCGGAACTCAACGCCGCGCTTTGCATTGTTTCCAGCGCGAAGAAATAAAAATAGTATAAATATATGAACTTAGAAAATAATTACTAATAATTTAGATATGGGCGTAGGGATAACGAAGAGGGAGTTGGTTGATCTGTGCCCACACCAAAGTGGTCTGGTGCCCACCTCAGAATAGGCCTTGGCGCTGACTTCAAACCTATCAGTGGATAGCATTGCGTATAAACCAAGTATTTTAAACTTTTATATAATTAATTTTAATTTTATATTTAATAGCGTATAACAATTATTTTAAAATTAATAAGTTATTTTATGCTTTTTAGTTCTTAAAGTCGATTCTTTTTAACGTGTGTTTTTTACATTTTATTTTTAACTGCCTGTAATATAATTATATAAAAAATAGTAGTAAGATTGTTTTGTAAAAAGTACTTGCATATTTCTAGCTTATATCAGGTACGTTCTTTTTACGGTAAGTTAACAAAAATACTCATAAAATAAAAACTCCTTGGTTAATTAAATTAAATGAAAAAGGTTTAAAAACAATTTTAATATCTGTTGCAATATTATTTATAACCTACAATTTGAATTATTTTATCTTCACGTTTCATTCCACAAATCAGTGTAGTTACAGTAAATATAATGTTAAACTACTCCGTAACTGTCGAAACTAAACGTTTTAGCCACCTACCGTTTATGATGAAAGATATATAAAACTAAATAAATCTAAATAGATCTACAGTATAAAACTAATATACAACTAAATAAATCTACAGTACGGCCGATGTGTCGTGGCCGCCTTGAAGTTAGGATGTCTAACTTTAATCAAAAGTAAGAAAAATATACAATCTGCACGGACCTACAGTTAACTCCAGCGTGGCTCCGACTCATTGGCTTTTTGAGATTGCAGCATTGACTGAGAGTAAATAACTTACCTGACAGCAAGAACACAATAGAAAAGTAAGGCAGGCGACACACGATGCGGTACACGCTAAACTGCCAGCCGCCTGTGCTGGAGATGGGTCTAAAAATTTATCAAAATACTTGAAAGAAAGTAATATGGAAGAAGAAGAACTTATAAAGGAAGTTTACTTAATTTGATTTTTAAATGTGCTTAGCTTCTCGCCGTATTCCGCCTATAATATGGTTAGCAGATGGAAACTAGTGCTATGATACTCCGTTTTCACTTTCGAATTTACGAGATATTTTATGTTGCTGGAACTCACAGCCACGCTTTCCTTGTTACCAGAGCGAGAAAATAAAAAAAATATATATTTTATTTCTCCGAGTTGGAATCGACCCAGAACCGTCGAATTTACAACCACGGCATTAAGAAGGCTTTTATAAAAAAGTAAAAGTAAAAGAAATATTAACTAGACTGTCTAGTCGTTGCTCGCGACTTCGTTTGCGTCACCTTTAAGACGTAAAATGGAGAGTTTTACTCCTTTCCCCCACTCCCCTCCCCTTTCCTAATAATAAATTATCAATATACAAATATTAAACTAATACTTTCACGATTTGCCATTTCCATATATAATATCATATCTTAAGATCATGGTACATTTTAAAGTTTGAAGGTATATTTTCTAAGACTGTATATTTACTTCTGCCAGGATAATCAGGTGGAGGATAGCCTTGGCCTGGACCATAGCCCAGGCCTGGACCATAGCTCTGGCCTTGTGGGTATTGACCAGGATAGCCTTGACTTGGGGGATAGTATTGACCTTGCTGGTATCCTGGGCCTGGCGAATATTGTCCAGGGTATCCCTGCCCTGGATATCCTTGGCCATAACCTTGTTGGTAATTGCCCTGCAAAATATCATATACAAAATCTTTAATTAATGCGTGTACATTTTTTAATTTCACGCACGTACCCTGAGCATAGCAGGGTCAGTAGAGGGGACCTAGTATGAAGTCACTTTGTTCCTCATGAACCACCCAATTTTCGAGACACTGTTTTGACATTGAGAACTGCCTACTCAGGCAATACTTTGAGTTCCACTACTCAACACACAATATCTAGCGTCTTGTAATCGTAGTCAGTAAATGAAAATAATCTATTCCAATTCTATAAATCATCAGAATTTTATGTCCATGTGGAAAAAAAAATGTTACTGCACCGTAGGATAAGATCGACAGTACCTACACAAATTTTATATGTTCAATTGCCTTTTTAAAATAATCTTAAGTAGTTAAGGTATTAAAATATTATTCAATTACACTTAATCAATTATTAAATGTACATACAACGAAAACAAGGAGATATTTTTCCCCTTTTATCTATTGGAAACATAATATTCATAAAACGATGAGAAACAGTAGAAAAAAAACATTATTAGCTTACTGGATTCATTTGTCCTTGATTCTGTCCATATGGCGGCGGCGATACATTTGATTGCACACCAGTGTCAGGATATGGATTTTGGGGATATCCTTGGCCAGGACCTAGCCCTGGTTGTCCTCCTTGATATCCAGGATTAGGGCTAAATGGATTTTGACCAAATAGACCACCTTGGTTTTGTCCAAATTGTCTTTGATTTGGATTTGCCTATAAAATGTTATCCATGAGTATAATAATTTAGGCGTAGCTCGATAAGAACGTTTAACTTTGCTTAATTTTATGTAGCTTTTCTTTTATAGAAATGCTAATTCAAATTGTACTGTTGACAAATTTTGGCCTATTTTTTACAGAATAGACAAGGCAAATAAGCTACCTACAGGTAGGCTATTACAGCTTCAGTGAAAATTCAATAAGTAATTTCTATCAGCTCAAACAAAATTGAAAGTGAAATAAAGTAACGTCACGTTTTATCCCGCATAGTTCGAAAGACAGATGAAACGCAGAGTTAAAACATTCAGTTTCCCACTTTTATCTAACAGCTTCTCGCTGAATCCCGCTGGATAGTTCTCGCAGGGAACTTGGGAACATATTGTTAAGACACTGCGTTCCTGTTCCCTAAGATACTTCAGTTTACCAGTTTCCACCGAATTCTGGAGAATGCCTCCAGTGTTGAGTGGCGAAACTCAACGGCGAGCTGTGCCAGAGCGAGAAATTGAAAATAGTAAATATTTTATTTCCTCGACTCGGCATCTAACCTACAACCTGTCGCGCTTATAGTCGCACACTTGTCACCCCTGCGCCACGACTGGCCTCACTTTTGTCTAATTTTGGACATATTCGGATGTGCTTAAACTAACCAAGTTGCCCATATTCATAATATCTTAATATAACAAAGCATATCTATGACACTTTAATAATATATGTAAAATTATGAACAAGCACATAATTCTGAAAGAATAAGAAAATGACATTGGAACAGTCAAAAAGTGACTTTAACATAGACAATAAAGAATTAAGTGTAGCAGTATTGTCTGAAGATTTGAAATTACGACGTGACTAGCATTCATCCGTTACCTTACCCCCGTGTCCAAATAATCATAACTAGTGGTACGAATGGATTACTACAGTTCAGTTCTTAATTTATGGCGCTTCGAGCGTGCCAGTTGAGCACCAATAACTTCGCCAATTTCACGTTGTATGGAGAACACACGGAGGATATTGTACGGTAAAAAAGAGACTATAATACTTAACAGGAGAATGTATGAATACACTACTACAGAAGTTTCGACATAAACATCAGACATTAATGTATATGCATATACTTTACACTTGTACGGGTTTTTTGTATCTGAGTAGTGTGAGTGTCAGTTTGTAAGTGTACGGAAACTGTGTCCGGAGCTGTTCACACGCAATCTGATGATAATGTACGCGCGTTTTTTGGATGCGGTACTGAGTATTGAAAATGTCAAAGACGTTCGAAAACTTTTCAAGTATACGTGAAAAAATAGTCCAAATGTGTAGTGTGTCTAGTGTTTAGTCAACTATCGTGTCACAATAAATTTTGCAATTGGAGACACTTGATGTATACACTGAGTGTACCAGTGTCGTAGTATATTCATAACTTAATCGCTGTGTATGACACATAACATATTCAAAGTGCCGGTTTTTTATTTTAGCTCTACATATGTCTCGGATCGTCTCGGGAACCACACTCTCACATCGTTTCCCTCGCACCACCCAATTTTTGATACATAACGTGTTGATATTGAGAGGCGGAACTCAAATCTTAACTCTTATAACAAGTTCATAAAAAAATATAAAATGACTATAATAATAATCAAAGCAAAAGTTATAAAATAAAGTTTTTCTATTATTAATCTTGCATATTAGTCTTGCATCAGGATTTATACAACTTACAATAGATTAATTTAAGTTTGCTGGCATATGTAGGTACTCATTTTGTATGAAATGCACTATATATGTTTATTTGTACTGTAAGTTCTCACTTTGTCCAAAATTTCATAACTATAGGTCCATAGGAAGTATAGGCTACTTCCTATGGACCTATAGTTATGAGGTTTTGATACGCGGCGAATTTCATACAAAATGTAACAAAATCGATGCATAAATACTCATTTTTGGTTGCGCTGATTTGAAGCTTGATTTTTTTCTCTGATCCCCCTTGGATCAGAGAAAAAAATCACCATAGACCACCATAGACCTAAATATTTGATAGTAATTTCAGCTTGATACCTCCACGCGATTTCGAGATAAATGGTCTTGACAGACGGACAACCACGGAAAGAGATCCTATAAGGGTTCCGTTTTTAACTATTGAGGTACGGAACCCTAAAAAGCAAATTATAAAATGTTTATTAATGCATATTTATTAACTAAAAGAAAAGGTTGAAGGCAATAAATAAATTGTTAAGTTAAATAACTTGAATAATTATTTAACTTAAAATTAAAAAGAAGGTAAGACTGAGGCCGTCGTGGCACAGGGGCACAAGTGTGCCATTGTAAACGCGACAGTTGTATATTCATTTTCCACTGGGGGGAATGAAATATTTAATAAATTCATTTCTTCGTTCTAGTAACCAGAAAAAACTCGGAGCTAAATTCTCCCACTCAACACGCAATGTCTGGAGAATTCGGCGGAAAGTGGGGAACGGAAATATCTGATCGGAGAACAGAGTTGATAAACGTTAGTTTGTGTTGATAAAACTTAGAGTTGACGAACGATTAAACGTGATAGCTTCACGCTACATCCCGCAGATTAAAGGTTTTTTTATAGTTTCACGTTGTATTCCGCACGTAGCAAGGTAAGCAAAGAGGATCCACCGAATTCATGAGGTTATACGTGTCGAGCAGCGGAATTTAGCGCCGCGCTTTGCTTCGTTACCAGAGCGAGGAAATGAAAACAATCCATTCCCTCGAGAAGGAAGTGAACCCGCCACCATCACATTTACAGTCTGCTACGACGACGTCGAAAATGTATTTTAATACGAATTTCCTTCTGTAATATAACACTTTAAATATAAATATATACCTTAATAGGAATGAACCCTTGAATAATATTTTAAAATTTAAATTTTATATAAAAAGAGAATCGGAATGTTTTAGGAATATTTGGGAGAAAAGACCTTGAATTTATTTTTTTAAAAAACCCAAGACCAGGTTTCGATGATGTAATTTCAAGGTCCCCATAATTTTCCAACCCGCCATGAGTTCTATGCGTAATATTTAATGTGTGTTTTCTCTAATACGATCAATAGAAAATGTTTTTATTCTTTAATCACCAAATAGTTTGTTTTAGATTAAGGAGCAAATATGTAAGACATATTGCTACAGCTTCACGCTGTATCCCGCACACAGCAGGGTAGGCAGAGGGAACCTAGTGTTAAGACACTCCGTTCCCCACTTTCCGCCAATTAAAGAAGGCAAATTATTATTTAATGTATAATTTGTCTAATAATGTAATTATTTGTTTTTATATATTTTTGAATATATCATATCTATTTTATATTCCGTTTCCATTAAAACAATTCCATTCTTCACTTTCCGCCGTATTTATGGAGACATTGCAAGTTGAATGGCGGAACTCAGCGCCGCGCTTTGACTCGTTATCGTTTTTTTTTTAGTTCCTTGTAATTTACCTTCTTTTATTCTGGTTTATTTATTTATTTATTTATATAAGGTCCATGAACAGAATATACACATTACGTGAAAAAATACACAAGTTAAATAAAAAAAAACATTGCAAAGTGTTATTCCCCTTACAGGTAAAAATGAAAAAGGCTGACGCAAAAAATATTATTATTTACTATAAATATTTATTATAAGTACGAATGCACTTTTTTTTTCAGCTCCACGCTGTATACTGCATATAGCAGGGTAGGCACAGGAGATCTAGTGTTAACACTCTACTTTCCATATTCTGCCAATTTCTGGAGGCATTGCGTGAGTAGCGGAACTCAACACTGCACTTTATCTCGATACCAGAACGAAGAATCAAATTTTCTATCTAAACATCCTATAAAATGTACAAAAATAAAAAAGGGATCTGCGACAACAAGGTCGTGCGATCTGTCGATATAGAGAAACAGTAGCTTAATTTGTAATTTTGTAATAAAACTGTATCAGACCGCTGTCTAGAGTCAGTTCCTAGCCAGTCTTCTTACTATAAAGACACAACCTGAAATATACTTATTAATAAATCATTATAAATATATAGAAATAAAAACGAATAAAATTTCTTATAAAATGGCAAATGTACCGCTGTTAGTGTTCAGCAACGGAAGAACTTGCCCCATTATTGGATTGGGTACTTGGAAGGTATGAATTATTTTAACTTTTGTATTTTACTAAATAAATGTGGATGAAATAGAAGTTAGCGCTGCGTTTAGTTACGCCACTCAACACACAATGTTTCAGAAAAAATTGTGCGATATGTAGGGAACGGAGTGTAAGACACCCCACAAGATTCCTCTGAATGCCGTGCGATTTGCAGGATACAGCGTGAAAAACACCTTCTTTCTTTTATACACTCACTTCATAAAAAAAACTAAAAAAATGCAAGATACAGCATAAAGTTACTTTTTTCTTTCGTTCATTTAAAGACAATTGCAACTATTCTATTAACACTATCAATGTAAAAGTTTGTTAGGATGAATGTTTGTTTCATTTTCACTTAAAAACTGGTGAAAGGATTTTGATGAAACTTCAACAGTAATATAGTAGTTTTTTAAGTATGAGTTTATGTATGCATATATCCGCTGAAATACTTATCTATGTACATATATTTAAATAACTCATGTACACCGCCTACCGTTCTAACTACTCCTACACTTTAAGGTTGCCTGGAAGAGATCGCTTATAGCGATAAGGCCGTCTGCTGTACAGTTTCTTCTGCTTCTTTATGTTTCTTCTATTTATTTATTTTGTATTATTGTGGTGTACAATAAAGCATATTATTATTATAGCTTATACATCAGAATAACACAAACAATATTTTGTAAAGTTTGGCTATAATATAAGTATGTAAGTATAAGTGGATGGATCTGCATCGCATCTGCATCTGCATGTTTGAGTCGCTAATGTTATATAATAAAAATCGCTCTTTGAGTCAATAAAATGTAAATAATTAATATTAAAATGCAATGTTCCATGACGACGGCGTTAATTATTTACTTACCGTATATATTAAAAATATAATATTAATTACCATTTGTTTTCAAGGTAAATCTAATACACACTCGTTTCCCATTAGACAATTTATATTGGCTGCGTTTAGTTTCATCTGAATGGTAATTAAATTTTGATACTAAAAAAAATATAAAAATTATACAGACAGTGCCTCTGACGAAAAACAATGTGAAGGTTGTGGTTTCGATTCCCACTTGAAGAAATGAATTACTTTTATTTCCACGTTCTGATAAACAAAACGTTTTGAGTTCCTCCATTAAACACGCAATACAAGAGTATCTTAAGGGCAGTCGTTATACATCATTCAGGGAGTCCCCGAATGCCGATTATAGGCTAACGAAATAGTACAACAATAACTAATAAAATTCATCGTTTACCTTCCGTACCCCGCATACGGACACTATCAAGTAAAGTACGATTACAGTAAGCGATTCCGCACCCTGAACGCCTAAATTCCAAGGTTGTAGACGACTTATACCTACTATGATTGCGTTTATATCGTAACTCTGTATACTTTAAGGCGTTTGCCGTAGGTTTTTTCTGACAATTAGCTACATGTTTACGATGACTTGAAGGTTCATTTTGATATTATTTTGCCCCCTAGTCCTGCGTTTCTACGCCTTAGTTGCTTGTGAGTTGTGACTCATTTGTCATACTAATTACATTTCGGACTGACTGTTAAGTACTGAAGTTTGAAGATTCTATATAATTATTCGTGGACAAAGAAGAAATTAAATCTGACTAACATTCAAAATCTTTTATTGTATAGATGTTGCTGAAAGTCCTCCAAAACATTAGAAATTAGTGATAAAGATGAAGATACATCCATTTTATTTCATCGTTTTTTGGCTGTTGAAAGCTCATCTATGGTTATTATTATCATACAAGTTGCCTTTTCAATACATTTTTATTATAATTTAAATAATGAGTATATTTGACCAGCTGCATAAGTAGAGTGTTGTAATAAATAAATCTAATGTATACTTTTGACATGACGCATACTTTCGTTACGAATGTCCATTGAGCGTTCTTTTGTACCGAATTGAAATATTAAAGGGCACAGAAAAAGCTTGCATTTTTTGGATTAAAATTAATTTTACGCTAACATGTCAAAGTTTAAGAATTACCTACATAAATATCTATATTTTAACCAAGAAGAAAACTATGTAAATATACAGCAATCGCTAATAATCGCTAAGAAATTAAGACATTTCCCTAGGAATTTTCGAATGAAAATAAAGATATAAGTTTTTTATTTCAAATATCCAAATAATAATGAAATATCCAAGAACAAATATTGAAATTCTAATTCGATTTAATAATTTTTATATATTTAACATTTCAATTTTAAAGAGTATTGCATTGTAGATATGTGTCAAAATAAAATGTAATTTAAAACAAAAGCTGTAATAGTAGGAGAGGTGGGGATGCTAAATTTGCAATTACTAGTTACTACTACTACTACTAAGCGTCAAAGGCATGAGCGCAGTAAGGGGTGAGCCATGCCTACCCCAGAATAGTCTGGTGCCCAGAAATTTTACTTACAACTTGCCCTGAAAAATTTATAAAACAACATTTAAAACCAGCTTTATGTTTATTCCTATAACAAGGTAGGCAGAGGGAACCTTGTGATAAGAACTTAAGACGCCCCCCTAACATCGCACAATTTTCAAGGAAGGAAATGTTGAATAAATGGTAAAATGATAAATTTATTCTCCGGAATTGAACCCACAACAGTCTACAGCCGTTCGTCCGTATCCATTGTCTGTCTGTTATAGCCCGTACACGTGAATTTGTTTTTTGGAACATCAATTAGCGATGAAATAATAGCATTGACAATATTTAACACATTCCTACTATCTATAATATGTATATCGTTTTTCAAGGTTCTTTTCGTTTGGTGTATTTCTATAGTTTTTTTAATTCAATATATGATATATATTTTTTTTAATTCAATTCTCTCTCTCCCTCTGTCTCTTAAACTATAAATGATGGATGGCTATCGTGGCACACAGGCGCAAGCTTGCCAAAACGCGAGGGTTGTGAGTTCAATTCCAATGCGGGGAAATGAAATATTTAATATATTCATTATATTGGTAACGAGGCAAAGTGCGGAGTTGAGTTTCGCCACTCAACATGATGTGAATACGGCGAAAAAGTATACTGTTATAGTACGTACCTATCTATTAAATTTAAAAAAATTGTGTGGAGACACTCCGTTTTTGCTTTCCGAATAAATTCTAACCACCATTGCTAACTAATATTTTAAATTTTGTATTACCTATATGTGTTTTTATTATATTTTTTTATAGTCAAAACCAGGTGAGGTGACCCAAGCTGTGAAGGACGCTATCGACGTCGGTTACAGGCACATTGATTGTGCACTTATTTATGGAAATGAAAAGGAAGTCGGTGAGGCTCTGAAAGAAAAATTCGATGAAGGAGTTGTGAAACGGTAAGTACAATATGGCTGAAGAGTCATGGCCGCCCTGAAATTAGGCTTTTTAAACTGTCGCGCATTGTTCACTCTCACTCGGAAAGAAAATAATCAAAAGTAACAAAAATTCCAAAATCAAATCTGTGCATCCATCTTTCTTTTCTTTTCTTATTCTTTTTAAATACTAAAAGAAAAAAGAATATCTCAAAATGTTTAAAACAGTATTTTTATCAAAGGATCGTTTGATAAAAATACTATTTTGAAAAGTTTTTGATTTATATTTTACCCTCTCCATCCAATGCACCTATGCCAAGAATGCTTTGGACTTTGTCTCTTTGGATCTTGAACCTGTAATTACGAGGCCGTCGTGGATCTGAATGTAAATCCGACGGTTGTAGGATCGATGCCAACACGTGGGAATGAATTATTTTCATTTTACTGCTCTACAAAGACTAATAATATTATGGCATTAAGTCCCGCCATTCAACAAGCTGTATTAAATGGTGGAAAGCGGAGAATGGAATATTTTAACATTATATTTTCTCCACCTACTTAGCACATCCTAACAGGTTATGCGGGATATACCTAGTGCTAGTTCTTGAGTCTATTCGTGTGTAAGCTAAAGGTATTTTCCTATATTAATATACCTATATTTGTTTTTTTTGTTGGTCTGTTTCATTTTTATGTAAATGAATAAGAGGAATGTATGCGTCCTTTTTTATCTATGTATATAAAACTCTTCTGTTACGAAGTGACTGACGGACAATAAACTGATGGAAACTACTGGACGTAGAAAGTTGAAATTGGGCATGTTCGCAGATTAGCAAGTGTACGGGTGCTCCTCTACATTCTCCAAAGAAGGGTATAGTGGAAACCTTAAGGGAACAGAAAAAACTAGATTAGCCATTTTATGTCATAAACTCAACGCAATCAAAAGCTACGGACGACAACTTGTCCTGTATAAATTTACCCCTGAATTGAATTGAACCTCGAACCATCGTGCTTAATTATCAAAACACAGCTCTATAATAGCGATAATTTTATAGTATCAAACATAATACCAGATGAATTATAATAAGATTTTAACGACCTTAGATGTTATCAGTGATCGATAGCGCGATACTACTTGCATATAATATAGCATAATATAGGCCCAGGGGCCTTGAAATCTATTTATTATTAACTAAGTTTAATAAAATAGCATTAAAATATTTATGTATACTTCTTTATTCCACGAGTGGACCCCGAGTGGATCATGGACGTAGATATAAGTAGGAGCGAGTGATAAAAAATTAGACCTGACAAAAAAAACACGAAAAACTAAAGGTAACTCCAGTCCAAACTCAAACTCAAAGCGCAAGTTTTATCTTTTTACCAGAGCGAAAAAATATAAAAAACTCATTCCTCCCGAGATGGAATCGAAGCCACAACTGCCGCGTTTATACCACAAACCTATTTATAAATGTATATGGTTACATTTATAATTAGGTTCTGCAAACGAATGATAATGAAATGTTAATAACCAAACAGCAGTAAGTACTTAACGCTTATTTTCATCTACAATCAATATTTTATTGTGTCGCAGCGGCATAGCGCCTGATTTGTAAACGACTGTGGGTTCGGTCTCCACTAGGGGGGGAAAGAATAATTTTCTTTCCACTCGATACAAAAAGGCAAACACGGACCAATTTAAAATACAGGTTATTTCTTTTTGCTACACGCTGTATTCCTCCCATAGCTGGGTAGGCAAAGGGAACCTGGGAACTTAGTGTCTACAGGCTGTCGTAGCGCAGTACAATACGCCTTTACAATTTATTGGTTATAGTTTATCTTTTTTCTCTGAAATGCCCCCCACATCTACAGTTCAACTATTAACAGCTACAGTTCAATACCTGCAGTTCAACCTACAGTTTAACTATTTTCCCTGGAATGAAATAAAAGATTTTAAAACTAAATACCAATTTATTGTATATAGTGAGGATATCTTCATCACATCGAAGTTGTGGTGCACCTTCCACCGTCCAGACTTGGTGGAAGATTCTCTAAAGAAATCCCTTCAAGATCTAGGCCTGGAGTACTTGGACCTCTACCTCGTACACTGGCCCCAAGCTTATAAGGTAAGTTTTTAGAATTTCGTACCTCAAAAGGAAGAAATGGATCCTTTATAAGGTCATCTTTCACGAATAGATATTATTTCATGAATTGAAACCTTTAAAACAGGGCACTAAACAGCATTGACGTCACAACTAGTGTAAGCATTGTAAAAAATGTATGAAAATCGACCATAATCGGTTGGACTGGCACAATTGTAATGCATTGTTTTGAAGGGTTAGTAATATCTCAAATTATAGCGATCGATAGTACGATGGGGATTCGATTTGTATTATTATTTGTAACTGCATAGATACCAAGGTCACTGCAGCGCGGTAACAGCATTAGATTATAAGAGCGTTGGCTTTGAGTTCGATCCCACTCAGAAATTAATTATATTAATATATAAGCTATTACACAGAATATTTCCTGGTCTGGATAAGCGAATCACTGCTCAAAATTTCGTTTCTGTGAGGGCTAAGAACGCGGTTCCGCCAATATGGAGCCGTTTTCCTCTTATATTCACTACCTACCGTAATTACTGATGATAAAACATACTCGTATCAGCTATCAGATTAAATGAATAACTAAAAATCGGCTTCATGCTGTATCCTGCACACAGTAGAGTAGGTAGACACTCCGTTCCTCACTTACCACTGAATTTGGGAGGCATTGCGTGTTGTATGCCGGTACTCAACGCCACGCTTTGCCTCGACACCAGAGCGAAGAAATGAAAATATAAATTTTAATAATATTTCATTTCCTCGAGTGAGGATCGAACCCACAACCAGTCGTGACCTGTATAAGTAACTGTAACTAATAAATAATATATAATATTCGGACGAGTGGACTTACTCTGAGCCATTCCAGTTCCTTATTATATTAAGCAATCATTACCTTACTTATAAAAACTAACAATTCCATTACTACTTTTAAAAATAATTCCTTGTTTTAAAAAAGAAAAAAACTGAAATAAAAGGGAACTTTACCTACAGCTTACAGCACAACACGAATAAACAATTACTTTTTTTCTTTCGAAAAGTGAGAATATTACTCTTTAAGCCTTCTTGGCTTTTACAGCGACACCGGTTAGCTTGAGATGAGAGTACTCTGCCTTGTGAGTAAATATAAGCTTGAGAGGATGTCGGTGGTAAGAGTGTCCCCTATGGGAGTCGATACTACGCTCGATACGCGGCCGTTGGTCAGGCTGGGAAATTCCTTTTTTTTTAACTGTACCTTTTTTCCATCGGCGTAGCCAGACCCTAACTCTCTTCGCCCATTGTCATCAAGTTCTTCATACATGTCCTCCTACTGTGGGGGTCCTCATACTTTATGTGTGTTTTCTAGTATCATCGATACTGTGTTCTCACAGGTCAACTGAAATCTAACTAAACCATTTATTCTACTATCCAGTATCATCTTGGCATTCCAAACCCTTTTTAAAATTTTATTATCATCCTGACATTCCAAGCCCTTTTTAAAATTTTATTTTAATCTCAGGCCTATAAAATTATTAAATTTAAACAGGAAGGTGAAAGCCTCTTCCCAGTGGACGATCAGGGCAAGGCAGTGCCATCAGCAGTGGACTACGTGGATACCTGGAAGGCCATGGAAGGTTTGGTAGACAAGGGTCTAGTGAAGACCATCGGCATCTCCAACTTCAATAAGCGACAAATTGACAGAGTGATGGAAAATTCGAGGATCAAGCCAGTTGTTATTCAGGTATTTAGGGATAGATTTTTTTTCCGGATATATTTAAATGTTTTTCAGTTTTGTTTCATCTCTTCTTTATTCTGCATATAACAGGGTAGGCTTAGAGAACTTTATGTCATGGCATTCGGTTTTTCGCTTTGGCCCGTATCCAAGACATTGAGAATTGAGGGTCTTTTTAAATGGTCTTTAACAGAATTTGCCATCAAGCCTGTCTGACTGTGAACTGAGTAAGTTCGATTCTCACTAGGGGGAAACATCCTTGAAATTTTAACTTAGTTCGATGGGAATATTATTTATTATGTAAAACTACTTAGACGACAAACAATGGTCCATGCTTCAATCAAAACGTTCTATTTTTATTAAAAAAATCCAACTTATAACACTTTAAAAGTTATAAAAAAAAAATACTTCAACAGATTGAAGTCCACCCATACCTTAACCAAGAGAAGCTGATAGAACACTGCAGGTCCTTAGGGATTACCGTCTCCGCGTACTCTCCCCTCGGATCCCCTGACAGACCCTGGGCTAAGCCTGGCGAGCCCCAACTCTTGGAAGACCCAAGGTTAAAGTCCATAGCAGATAGATATAATAAATCTACTGCTCAAGTGTTGATTAGGTAAGTAACGAATTGTAAATTAAATATTGATTTTTTTATAGGCTTCGTGACTCATATTGAACTTAGTGGGTCATATTGAAACAATTACCGTGATGGCTATATGAAAATAGCAAAAATTTTCTTTAAATTCCAAGCAATAATTGAGACTCTCTTCAGCTTTATAATGTTAGTATAGATTTATATTGTAAGTAGTTGTATTAATTTTTCGCGATAATTGAATTACTTGAACATAATTAATGACAACGACAGTCTCAAATCGGAGTCGCTAATAATTACCATTCGGAAGGATATCTATATATTTTTTTTTTATTTTATAATTTCACCTGGGTGTCTTTCTTATTTTAAGTGAAAGACAAAAGTTACGAATCTTTATTTGGTCAATGAAATGTTCAATTAATCCAAAACTTACCAAGCCACTACACTGAAATCAGAACACATGAGTGCCATGAGAAAATCCAGATGAAATACTATATTAAAACTTATTATAAAATTCTAAAGTGTTCTTTGAAGTACATATTATTAAAAAACTTATATATATATGATTATTATTGTAAAGATAATATAGAAAATACGTCTATGACTCAGTGGATGCGTCATTGAAACCATGTAGTAGTGGTATGGTATGTAAATTTTTACATACACAAATATAAAACATAAAATGTAAAAGAAAAAGGTATATTTTTTAAATTAATTAATTCCCGTAAATCGAACCTACAGCCATTGTTTTATCGTTGCGTCAGGGGTCAGTGACGTGCTTATATTTTATTATTTATTTTGTATGGTATTTTTATTATTTTTTGACGGTTTTTTTAATAAAACATTTAATTACTATATACTCTTGGAACTAGACACTAAACGTGACCCTTGTCGATAAAAAAACTTTTGAATAATGCTAAATAGCTATAGTAGAGATCACTGCGTTCATGGTTCAAGCAAAACTATGATTTATCTTAATTTATTTAGTTTTTCAGCTTCACGCTGTTATCCTGCACACAGCAGGGTAGGCACAGAGAACATAGAGTTAAGACACTCCATTCCCCGATCCCATTTTTTACCGAAATCTGGAGACATTGCGTGTTGAGTGGCGGAATTCAACGCCGCGAAGAAATGAAAATATAAATTTAAATTTAAATAAATTTTATTTCCTCGAATGAGGCGATTTTGGAGTCACATTTTGTGCCTCTGCTCAAAGTGTGACTCATATTTCATGCTCCCGAGTGGGAATTAAACCACCGCCTTCGCGTTTATAGTCTGTGCCACGACGGAATATTTCTATTCGATCACATTCTAAAGATAGTTAATAATAAAACATATAATTTAAGGTACGCCATCGACCGTGGCCTCATCGTGACTCCCAAATCTGTCACCAAGTCGCGCATCCAGCAGAACTTCCAAGTGTTCGACTTCCAACTGTCTCCGGAAGATATTGAACTGATAGCTACCTTCGAGTGTAACGGACGAGTGTGTTCTATGGGAGAGTAAGTATTTTATTTATCTTCACGCTATACCCCGCATAGTTGCAGGTTAGGCAGAGGGACTCACGCAACACCTAATTTTCGACATATTATGCGCTTTGTGACGGAACTCAACTCTGCGATTTTGTCTTGTTACTAGAAGCGAAGAAATAAAAAAAACTTAACTCCCGAGTGGGAGACTCTTTATGCGGCGAATATTATTCCTGAGGGAATATATATGTATATATACATAGTAAATAAATACATATTACTTACTAAAATACTATAATAGATTTTGCAATTTATAAAATATTTACTATGTAATTAGTACTTTTCAATTTATGTTTTAATTGAATAGAAAATAAAACGTATGGACTTTGGTAGGTATTTAATAATTTATCACTTGGTTTTTTTATATAAAAACTATTATAGATAATCTACTGTAAAACTAAACTTACAAACACATACAAATAGGTAATCACAACGACATAAAAATAGCATATCTGAGTAATTAAATTAAATAAACAAAATAATTTAACGTAAAAAAATAAATCAAAATTAAATCTTGCTTCACTGTGTGTCCCACACACAGCATCGTAGGAATACGGTACCTGGTGTTAAGACACTCAGTTCCCCACAACGCACAATTCTGGAGGCATTGTGTGTTGAGTGGCGCCACTCAACGCTGCGCTTAAAATATTAAATCGAAATCTCTATATGAAATTTTGTCTCAATCGGATCGACGGTTTGGTCGTGATTGTGTCACAGACAGACAGAGTTACTTTCGAATTTATAACAGAAGTTTGGATTGCTTTCTATATTTTTTTTAAGAGTCCCTCTATTAATTTAAGTGAAAAATATAAATGTACAAACAAAATATTAAAATTAGTCTATACTAATATTATAAAGAGGTAAGATTGTATTGTTTGTATTGTTTTCACACGACAACTACCGGACCAATTTCAAAAATTCTTTCGCTACATCTTCACCGTCCCACATAGGCTATATTACATTTTCAAAAAAAATAGGGATCCCTAAGAAAAATGCAATAATGTAACCCAAGGTGTGAAGAAATTGATCTAAAAATTTTTATTATCGCGTGCGCTGCGAAAACTATTGACTAATTTTCAAAGGAAGAAATGGAGAATTATACCATGGAGTATAAAGCATTTTTAGCAGAATAAATACATAATATATTTTTTTATTAAGAACTCTCCCAACCCTCCCAACTCTCCGATCTCTCCCAACTCTCCCAACTTTTCCAACTCTCCCAACTCTCCCAACTCTCCGAACTCTCCCAACTCTCCGAACTCTCCGAACTCTCCAAACTCTCCAAACTCCTTTATTTTTTTTTATATTTATTATTTTAATTTTTTTTTTAAAAACGTAAAATTTTCTTTTTTTATATATATAAAATGTATAAATAAATAGCGTGTTATAAATAAATAGCGTGTTATAAATAAATAGCGTGTTATAAATAAATAGCGTGTTATAAATAAATAGCGTGTTATAAATAAATAACGTGTTATAAACAGATAAATAAAACGTTTATTTTTTTAAGTTTTTTAAATTAATTACTAATATAATTAAATTAAATTAGTATATAATTAAATTTAAAAAAAATACTATTTTTTTTTTAAGGTTTAGGTAATTCATAACATTGGCTCTTACGTGAGTGATATTCGTAATTCTTTACGAAATGTAAATAATATTTTGAATATTTTGTATTTATTGACATGTTGTTGCCACTATAAATAAATATTGTGTTAGTAATATTAAATAAAACTACTTTTATTAATCAGTTACATGGATTTTAGTAGTTTTGTTCTACTCACATGTGAACACATGACATATATACAAAAAGCAATTTTAACATAAATACTTTTAGCAAGGTAGTTTCAAATAGTAGCCGAAGGCATAAATAACTGAATGATTTCTAAAGTAAGCAATTACAAATAGGTATTAAGTGTTAACCACATTCATAACTACGATAATAATTGATTAACTAAATAATCAATTACCCGAATAGTCGAGGTTATGTGGCAGAGTACGAGTAGTACTCTGAACCACACCAGAGCCAAGACTTCAAGTAGAAAATTATAAATAGGTCTTAATCACATTTATAATTAAAATAACAATTAATTCATCAAATAATTAATTGTCCAAATAGTCGAGGTTAGCCAGTGGTGGAGCACGAGTAGTGCTCCGACCCACACCAG